>JAHLJT010007125.1:0-41476 GCA_031308135.1 Acheta domesticus
CTACGACAATTCACCTGCAACACCGAAGGAACCCTTTCCTTACCTGATTTCCTGACCTATTTACAATAATAAGTTAATGGAATAAAGAATACAACATTACAAAAAATAAAATATAATTTTTGAATACAAGTAGTTATATAAATTCATTGTAAATGTATTTCATTGTTTTATGTTTTTCATTCCATTAACTAATATTGTACAATATCACTTTCAAATGTAGCGCTTGATGAGAAATACGGAAGTCTCCAAAACTCGTGAATAAATTTTTTATTTTATGAATTTAACAAAAAAAATCATTTGATAAAATTATATGTCATGACGGAATTTTGATAGTATTTAATTATGGTTGCTCAAAAAAAAATGACTGAAAAGATATTGACATTTTTAGTGAGAATCATTTACCTTAGCGCTTGCAAGGGAGTGTAAGAAATGCGAAGAGGGTTATGGCCAAGCCTTACCTGAGCTTGTGAGGAGCCCTGTCCCCAACCAGGGTTTCAGGAAGGAATAAATGATAACCCTTCTGAATGTTCACGGTGCTCCTCAGCACGATCTGGAGAAAGTAAGAAATGCCAATTACTTCTCTTTGCTTTCGAGAACTCTCTACAATACAATACCATATATCACTTATTAAAGTAGTACTCCAGCGAGTTGGCAGTTTTATTGCACATCAAACGTATTTCCTAGCTTCAGACGTCAGGCCTGCCCTCAAGATATGGCCGTAAGTCAAGGCCCAGATAATGGCTGGCTCTCGAATTTCCGCAGGGGCACGCGCGAATACTGGAGGTCAGTGGCGTAGCTTCAGTTGTGTGTCACCTGGGGCGAAGCTAATGGTGTCACCCCCCCTTAAATTAAGTAATAAAAATAAGTATTGCTGCATTGATTGTACATTATTTTATAAATATACAAACATATTTGCGTATGATAGTTATTATAATATATTTAAAAATTTCTATGTAATTAAGAATACTTGCAATTAATTGCAATTAAATCATACTCTATGCTTATGATTTAAATGTATACTTATTGAATTAATATAAATAATTTTTAACTAAACCACAAAAAGTATATATATTCCAACAATAAAATTGTCAAACTACTAAAACTAAAAAAACTAACTATTAATATATAAAATGTTGAGTAAATGATTTAAATTATATAATTCCAACATAAAATAATTTAATTGGTGTCACACCCCAGAATGGTGCCACCCGGGGCACGCCCGCGCCCCCTGCCCCCTAGCTACGCTACTGCTGGAGGTCAGGTCTCGGAAGACAGGATCGTATGGGGAAGCGCCTCCCGCTTGCCAATTGACGCGCTTGTCTAAATCTACTGTCTTCCAGGCGATGAACGCGCTTCTGTCTTATTCTCGTATTCGTAAATGCCAGGTAACAGACGCGATTAATGTTTCTAGTAAATTTAATCCTTCCTGCTTTTTCTGGCCAATTTCTTTGCAGGATTTTCTGCGCAAACTCTTCGTGGAGCGAACGCTCTTTACCTGACAGCGTCTTGGGCGTTTTCCAGCTCGCGATTCCCAGATCGCAAACAGGCCTGGCTTGTACTCGAGTGCCTGATGGCACGGCTTGAAAAATATGTATGAGCGTTGTTGATGCACGTGGAAATTCGTGAAAGTGGAGGAGCCTACCTCTATGTGTTCGGCGTCCGACAGGTGGACTATTCCGTGGGAGCCATTCCACGTGCGGAAGACGGGCCGTATTTCCTCGTTGTCTTGTAAAAGAGGCGAAAAGCTCTGTAGCACACAATTATTATTATTATTCTTATATTATTATTATTACCATCCATCTCATGATTAAAGTCAAAATTGTTTATGCATTACAAACTATAAGTATTTATTCGAAAACTACTTTCAACTTCGAAAAAAAACTTTATACAAAAGAACGAAAATGTCATCACCATTTACAACAACACATTCTTAACTTATGTTATTACGATTGTTTGTTTAAATTCATGTGACGAAAATTATGTTCTGTTACAAACTTACAATCCATGGGTAAATAAAGCCTAATGGACATATTTTAAGATAAAAATAAATTTATTCAAACTGCAATTGGGTATAAACCCGGTGGCAGCTAATTAGAAAACAAAAATACAGTCTCTCAGTAACATAGAATGCTAATACCAATAATAATATATAAATAATAATATATAATAATAATAATAATAAATAATAATAATAATAATAATACGGCCCCGTCCCGCATACATGAAAGACACGACAGGGGTGTGTTAGTTACCTCCACTGGCAGATCTGTACCGCCCTCGAAGTTCCAAACACATGCCCAAGTGGTACGAACCTCACCAAAACCGTGACGTCTGTTGGATTGTGTACGATATTGTACGACCAACAAATTCAAACGGATCGCACGATAGCCGCAAACAAATCGGATGTAGTCATCCGGGATTTGGAGAACAAATCGTGTTACTTGTGGATGTTGCTGTACCTTGCGATCAAAACGTCGTTACCAAGGAGGCAGAGAAAACGTCTCAAATACAAAAGTTTAGAAATCGAGATCAGCCAATGTGGGGTGTAAAAGCACAGGTCATCCGATAGTTATCGGAGCTCTGGGATTTGTTCCGCAAAATTTGAGTAAGAACTTGTCTAAACTCCCTGGTAATTCAAAAGACTGGGAAGTGCAAGAAATTGCTTTATTTGGAACAGTCACCATCATTTTGCGCAAAGTATTGTAGAGGCACCGACAGTCACCGGGATCTGCTCCTTAGGTAGCTGGTTGCCACCTAGAGTAGATTATATTATAATCAGCCGACTCATAACATCTTTAGTCGTTATGTAGTGAAAAATAATAATAATAATAATAATAATAATAATAATTATTATTATTATTATTATTATTATTCATATTATTAGTCACCACTTTTGTAAAATATTGCTTTTCATTGCTCACCAAAATCAATAAACACCTCAATAAAAAGTGAAAAAATAATGTTAAACAATAGTAGTGTACATTGCAGACTTAGGGCCCTCATTTCCAGACCAGCCACAATCCTTCTCACTCGCGAATGTCAACTTGCAACGCGCGTCTTTGCCAGTGCGTCGGTGGTAGGATTGCCATGTAGTATTTTAAATGTCCTCTTTTTAGTACATTTTTAATAGCGGTTGTCGTTTATTTTATCAGACGACTAACATCTGCTTCGTTGTATTGTTTAATTTAGAATAGAAAACATGAATATCCTTTTTCTGAACGCTGACACGTTCATTGCTCTAGCAACTAAAATAAAAAAGAGACGCTCAGACCATCTTTATTTGCATTTCGTGAACAAATCTTTTTACTTGAATCTCAAATGGAGAGAAGAATGATTTAGAGCTGATGTTGGTCTAAATTAAATATTTAGACCAACATCAGCTGTTTTTTTAAAACATAGTCACATTTCTTTTTTAAAAAGAAGCTTATTTGTTGAAAATTCCTTTTTTACTTTTCAGTGAGATTTTTGGCGAGTAATCAAAGCTATATTCTCACAAAAGAGTGACTAAATGTTGACGTGCTTTTTTTTTGTTGCATGTCGAATGTCCTCTCTTTTCCATGAACATTGTCGGCTCTTTGCACTCGTAAGCAACTCGCATAATACACCTCCTACAGCTCGTATGGCATGTCAGAGATGGATGCCACGAGCAAAATGGCCTCCAGCTCGTAGCAGTATGAAATGTGACACGTCCTACAACTCGTAGGGCATGTCTCAGATGCCATACCAAAATCCCTAATTAACTCGCAGGGCAAGCCACAGATGCCCACGTATTTTCCTGGTACGTAAAATAAAGTTTCATTGTTGAATAGATCCTGGCTACTGGTCTATTTTCAATCAATGTTGACGCAATAATGCGAAAACGAGCTGGAAAGGGGGAATGGCGAGTATCGTCTTCGAGCTGTGCCGCCATTTTCCATTGCCATGCCTTACGAGTTGTTGGACCATGTGGCACACGCCCTACGAGTGGAAAGGGCTTGTGGTTGATAAGGTGGTACCTGTGCGCTTGAGGCCGAACAGGCGGTAGGTGGTGCCGAGCAGCGGCAGCGCGGGGCAGCCGGGCATGCGCTGCAGGGCGGCGCGCACGCGGCGGCGGCGGCGGCCCGCGGCGCCCAGCCGCAGCCACAGCCACAGGCTCGCGGCCAGCGCCAGCCCCGCCCACGCCCACGCCCCCGCGCCCGCCCCCGCCCCCGCGCGCCACAACAGCTGCGCCGCCAGACCCATGCCGCTCCTGCACACACACATACATGACGGTCAAGCGAACTCAGGGCAGCACTGCGGTGACCTTCACCGGCAGGTTCTAGGATCCCTCTCCCGATGATGGTAGGTAGCATTTTCGACAGTTGCTATATAGCTGGTCGAGTTCAGTCGCTGTCTGGAGAATTGATTGGTTGTTAGTGATTCAACTACTGGCAAGTCAAATACGGAAGTCATCAGTCCTGTAAGTGTAGTGCATGCTTTTAAATCGGGAGGTAGCGGTGATTTCCCGCTGGATGGCGAGATCCGGCGCCGGCCTACCGCCGACTAGCGTGGTTTTCTCCAACCACAATCTCCCAGCAACGGGGCACCGCTCCATTCCGGAGAGGGGTCGAAGCCCCCGAGTAATCTCCCGACGTGTGTGGTAATGTAGTGCATGTAAAAGTGGAGAGGACAAGGAAGAGGAAGAAAAGATAGCGCTTATAGTTTGGGTACTGCTCCCACATTCGCCCGGTGTCGGTGGGGGAAACCATGGAAAACTACTGATCAGAGCAGCCGGCCGCTAGAATTCTCCTCCAGACACCGACTGAATTCGACCTAGCTGACAAGCTAGTGTCGGTACTCGAACCTAGGATCTGCCGGTCAGAGGCACTGATGATGCACTGAGCCAGCTCTCCCGCTTTCTAGAGCCGAGAGAATTCTCGCGGCCGGCTGCTCAGATCGGTAGTTTTTCGCGGTTTCTCCTATCAATTGAAATGAATTAAATTGAATTGCCTTATTTTACGTGGCGAGACCCAGGTCATGAGGCCTGCTCTTCCGTCTAACCACACAAATTTCTTTACGCTCCTTTCACCAACTAGCGGAGAAAGAAGGTATTCCTTGGGCGACGAAAACAGGCGATTTTGAATTTAGCTCAGAGGCGTCATTTAGGCTTGAGGATCTTTTACATGCAGGACCTTTTACAGTAAATCTACTAACATGGGACAGCCGGCTTCACTTCCCCTCCGAAGGAAGGCGTACGAAGAATTTTTCCGCCTTAAAAATCCACAGCTTCGATCGGGTTTGAACCCGCTAACTTGAGTATAACAGTTCGATACGCTAACCGTTACACCATCGCCGCCGCTAAGTATCAAAACAATACCAGGCGAATGCCGGAGCATTACCCTAACAAACGGGCCACGGACATCTTTCCTTCCTCTTCCTTGTCCTATCCTCACTTATTACACACACACACACTTACACTTACACGCACTACATTACCACACACTTCGGAGGACCAGTCTGGAGCTTATAGCTCGTCCCGGCCTTTGCAATTCCTAGCTGGTGGGAGATACTTGGATGGGGAAACCTCTTAAACGAAAGTGTGCATAGGTATTCTCAAGAGATAGATCCTTTTAAAATTTTAGACATTAGAAATTTTTAACGAGCAGGAGAGAAACATCCTGGAAGAACCCAATAGGCAAATTAAATGATCACAGGTGTTGTCATTGCCAACAATGTTGTTTATTACAAGAGCAGCTTTCGATGGCTTAGCCATCATCATCAGTTTTCTAGTACAAGAAAATAGCAAACAATTAATTAAACAATTAAAAGTAAGAGATAACAATAAAACAAGAGATTAACATTAGGAATGGCGGATTACTAGTAAATTTAAAAAACAGAACTAACATTATGTGAAATGAAAACAAAGGAAAATAATTTTTTTATATAACGGGAATTTAAATCTACGCAAGAAAGTGGATGAAATTGAATAGAATATTGAATAGAAATTGATATATTGAATTGAGATATTGAATAGAAATTGAATAGAATTAATTTCAAATGCCAACGACATTTCACCACTAAACCAATACCAATAGGCAAAACTTTATTTCTATACCCAGGCTAGATAAAACCGTCAAATAGAATTCAATGATCCACATATTTTAGCAATAAAGAGAAGGTACAAGAACAGAATGATAATGGAAACTTTACAGATTAAAATTCATCAGACAGTGAATTAAATTCGTTCACCAGTAAATACGACACTATTATTAAAGAATGACGAGAAAAACAATATCAAAATAAATGCAGGTCCCATTGAAAAAACTGAAAATGGCCGCCAGTTGAGGTGAAAACCCCTACCATCCCCTCCTAACACCCCTCATCACCTCTCCTTTCTTCTTGACCTCCACTTTCTGTGGCCCCTCCACGGCTCGATTACTTCCACTCTCGCCCCTTTCCCAAACATACATCTAGTACTTCTGAGAGCTGACAAGATATGGTGTTCGTAACAAATAGGTGAGTTCTACCTTCTTGTATTGGTAAGAAACGAATGAATCTTGACTAAATAGCCTTCTCAGTTTCAAAAAGTTTAAATAATTAAAAATCTATTAGGTAAGTTTGAAAATGGCTAAACTTTCCGTCATGAGAGGTCAGACAGTGCATTGAATAGCAGTAGCCAGAAAGATATATTGGTTGATAAATGTCTTATATTGAAAGACAGTAAGTATGCATTTCAGTATATAGTACTCTTTGTAAAGCCTACTTAAATTATTGTTTGTGTGTAGTTGGTAACACGAATTTTATTATATCGCAATAGACCTGAAAATGAGGAGTTAACGAAACGTTGTTGAAGATTGACAAGAATGTGTTTGATGTTGAGTTTAATTTGATATATAATTAGTAAATTAAAAACTTCTGATTAAAATTTTAGAGACCTTTCTTTTGAGAATATACAATAGAAGACTGATTTCAAATTTTGTAAACGAAGTGTAGGTCGGCACCCTTCAGCGGGGGAAGATCACCGCCATCTTCCGTGATAAAGCATGCACTACTCTTACGGGACTAACTACCGTAGCATCTTACGAGCCCGGAAAACAACATAATCAATCAAATTAACATTAAATACAGTGTGGTAGAAGTTAGCGAGATGAAACAAAATGCAAGTTTTTAAATAAATAATGTAACGTATTAGAAGAAATTATAATGGTAAATTAACAATTATGCATTATTACTTGTTGTATTTTACAATGCAATTATCCCATCTATACATCATAATATAAAAATAAGAGTTGAACATATGTGTCATTAATTGGTAATTTCTGCTCGAGTATCATGTGTATGTATATGAACTGTTAAATATTAATGGGTTGTCTCCAGTATTATGAGAATCCATGAAGTGAAGGAACCCAAGGAAAACAACGGATCTACAAAATATCGTTTTGCGGTTCTTTCATTTTTGATATGAGTGGCGCCGTTTATTTCTCATCCAGAGAAAAACTATTGTACTTTATAGACCAGCTATTTTTGAACTCTTTTGAAAATGTTGACGCGTGAAAATTGACTATTTTCTTGTGCCTCTTTGAACCAACTAAATGTGAAACAAACATGTAATTCTAAGAAATTCGTTCATTATTTTCAAATAGTTTAGGTTTATTTTTATGTTAATTTTGTCTCCCAATATCTATAACGTATCACAAAAAAGTGAAACGTACATAACCCAAGTGACTTCCTCCATATTACAATTGTCAGCGGAAACTTTAAAATATTTTCTCACTGGGCAGCAACTCACCTTGCGTAGAATAAATCTTCTAGTCCAGGAATGCGTGTGCCACAAGGAACTGTGGCGATTGAGGAACGAATATGTTCTTCAAAACGGTTGCGTGCCCTTTTATTTGCATGTGTTTATCTTGTAGGTCAAAGGGCAATTCCCGAACGAGTTGCCACCTGGATTCGAAGGCTTCCTTGAGAACGAGTGGATTTGGACTTTGTCTCTCGTTGAGTGGCTGTACTTCTGAACTTTTTCGCTTATTTGTGATTCCAATGGCACAACCGGAAATTATTTCAAGAACTTTGAGGACATCTGTTACCATTTCAAGGGTCTGGGTTATTCATAGCACAGTTAAGAAATAACCTTTGCTCATTAAGCAAAAATACAAAAATTAAATTTTATCTTAGTCTAAATTTTACACTTTGGCGCTTATAATGAAACTGGTTAACGAAAATAGGGATCATTAGGAATATAGATCAAATGTATTGAGTAAAGAACACATGTAGTGTGTTTTTTAAGTTTGGAACTTAAAGTTCCCTAAAAAAGACTTTAAAAGTTTGGGACACTTGTGTATCTCCATGCGTTAAAGGACAATATACAAATTTTATTTGGAATTTTTAAAATTTATTTATTGTGAAACGCCAAAGAAAGAATTTCTTTGTGTTGTGTAACAAAATTTTGAAAGAAACATGTAACATCCGTTCCAACATAAAAACATCCGTTTTTGATTGTACTTTGTCAGAAAAATGTGTTGTAAAAACAACAAATCTCCTGAAACCTCTGAGCTGTCATAATTTGTCCTAAATAAAGAACACTCATGCCATAATAACGAGAACAGAATCTTCAAAGTGTGTTAATAATGTAGTATTGTAGGCTGTTTAAATGCAAAACACGATTTCCCTTCCCCCTGTATTGATTATTGTCAAAATCGGTAACAGAGGTTGAGGGCATTTTCTCATCAGCAAACAGTAGCCACTTGTTACGTGGTAACTAATTTATATCCCCCGAGCGGCAAGGTACTCCTGGAAAAATCACACCAGAAAGGATTTTACTCCCCGTAGATTGGGGACGTAAACTTTTCGCTCTTATCCTCACTGCTTTGGCCACCGTCGGGCTGCAACGCAATACTTCATCCAGAACGCGTTCTCATTTGAGCCAATTTCCAGGCTGGTATGGTATTCTATTCGCACCAGTCAAATATCGTGCCAGGACTAATCGCTCCTCAATAACCCTTGAGTATCGGTCACTGCCTCGTCAA
Organism: Acheta domesticus; assembly: GCA_031308135.1. NCBI lineage: Eukaryota > Metazoa > Arthropoda > Insecta > Orthoptera > Gryllidae > Acheta > Acheta domesticus. Next base: position 8,985 of record JAHLJT010007125.1, read on the forward strand.
AGTCTAGAACTCTACTGAAGGCTTGGAGCCCTCAACTCATCTCACCGTGCTCGTTCTAGCACTGTACTTCGATTTTTCTATAGCGGCAGATGACATTAGGACATTGTTACACCTCCTGGTTTGTAAAATGGGTCTTTGTAACTGTGGTAAGCCCCTTTGAGAAGGACGCTCGCGAATTAATTAAAAATATTAATTTTATAAGGCAGGAGGTGTAACTAATGTCACCGGCCACTATAGAAAAATCGAAGTATAACGACGTGAGTAAAGCCTAAAAGGGGGTGGCGGAATAAGATAGGCAAAACTGCTTATCCGCAGGGACAACATTTTAATGTTGCAAATCGTATTTCAAGTGTAAAAAAATGTTTCTCGACGGATTTAAATCAATTGATTCCGAGTACATCATACAAATAAAAAAAACATGTTTTTAGCTTCTTGTATAAGTTTAAACATTTTAGCCACATAACGCCAATGAGTATTAACTGCAAACATTCTTGCGATTTTGTAAAATTGATAAAGATATTTAGATTTTTCTTCAGACTTTTATATCCGATTTTGACCCTTATAATCAACAAACAAGAAGGGAAAAATAGAAAAACAAACAAACAAACTTTTTTCTTCCTTTTTTGAAGAATATCTCATGTTTTGGAACAGATAATAAAACTGGCTAAATACAAATTGTAGCCTTGTAAATTCTCTACAGTTTCCCAAAATTTCCACCTTTTATCGTCCTCGTATAATTTACAACCGGATGCTCAATATGAATAAAGCCGTAATTTAATAGTTTCTTATTTATTTTCTTAAAATTAGGTTTACTTTTATTAATTTTCGTAGGCTAATTTTTCTATTGTATGTTTATTAAAAAAGATAAATAATGAAACAATTTAAGATTATTATTGTAACCTATTGTAATTTGAATATTCAATGAATTAAAATTTTAACAACAAATAATTATTTATTAAATTATTGTTAATGAATGAATTATATTATTATTAAATAAACTGTCAAATCAAAGCAACGAAAGTATTCTGGATAAAGTATATAAACTCATATTATTTTTAGTTAAAATCTTAATTTGTTCGATACATTAAAATAAGTGAAAATATCTGAGTAGCGCCATACTGATTCAAAGATGTCCAGTTTGTCACTAGGCCATGCACGTACGTATTATAGGTACAAGGTTAGAGATTCCGAACGGTACGGCGTAGTCATAATCGACAATGAAACAATTTAGGCCAACAATTAGGTTTGAACTCGTAATCCAAGAGGGACCGTAATCCAATGAACTCGTAATCAAAATATGACACTTTGAATTGAATGTGATAATCACTTTGAGACGCCATATCGGTATGGCAAACAACTCATTCACACTTTGGCTATCTAACGAACAATATACAATAATAATTAATTCCTTCGTTAGTTTCCAACATAAGAATTAATAGATCTTCGTTCTGTTTTTCTGCTTTATAGTTGAAACATTTTATCAATTTTAACCTGATGATGTGATTAGATCGGTTCTCGAAACGTTATTGTAACATACATTAACCATGATTTAACTCGATGAGTAAAGCCTGATTTTCCACAAAATTTTGATTGTTTTCAATTTGATTGTCTAAAAAATTAAAGGATACGTCAACAATTGAACTGTATTATAACTCGGGCGATCTTGAACGGGTTGACTCCTGTGGTCAAAAGTCATTCCGGGAGTTGACGCTTCGTTGGATTACATTTTTACACCTTCTTATTCCCCAATGGGGAATTCGAAGGAAAATAAATACTATTCGTAGCATTTCGCAAAGAACTGATCGCAAAGAAAGCTATTCACAAAAGTTTTTCGTTCACTTCGAACATGCTTTCCAAGTAACACTGCTGCACAGGCGGGGAGCTCGGAGGGAACAATGTTGCCTGCACCGCGGCCAAGGCAAAACGGAAAATTATTATAATCACAACTATACCAATATCCTTTAGCACAAATGCCGAAAATACTCCTACGTTCATTATACACTGAGGTGACAAAAATCATGATATAGCAATATGTTGTAATATACAGAATATTACAAGAAAAACAAACACCGCGCTTTAAGCTGGACGGTCGCGGTTACTAGGTAACGAATGTTTGTTGACGTGCAGGAGGGGGCTCTGGACTAGAGTTTTGGTTGTTGACTGGCATCGTGGTGGTAGCGGCGCGAAGGTGGTCTGAGTTATTTAAGTAGGACATCGACGTGAATAGGGAGAATAGATTGTGCAACAGTAGTGCAAGAAGTAAAGTAAGTCATCAAGAGGGAAGCAGACGACTTCGGCGACGACCGGCGCGAAGAGGGATTTTCGGCGCGGAAGCCAAGGGTGCTACGAACTGCGGGGCCTCGTTTCACAACGCCAGACAATTCGGTACCGTGTTAACTTGATGCATGCAATAAATCAATAGAATTTATATTGTTAATCTAAAATTCAAATCAATTTTCAATAAATAAATTTATTGTTGTGCCAGTTATATGCAATTCCTAGGAATATAAATAATTTCAGACTTCCAGGCTTCTCTGTATAGAGGGCAACCCGGTGACAACCAGCCTGCAGGTAAGCGTGGTGTCATCGTAGGGAACCAAAAAAACTGAGCTAGCAAATTAAATTAAATTAAGTAAAATAATTCATCATTATTTTATCACAATGTAAATATACAGATGGCAATAATATCGCGAACTAAAGGTATAAAAGGATAGTGCATTGGCATAGCTTTCATTTGTTCTCAAGTGATCCATGTGAAAATGTTTCTGACGGGATTATGGCCGCAAGATGGGAATTAACAGACTTTGAACGCGGAATGGTAGTTGGAGACAGACGCATGTATATTCCATTTCATAAATCGTTAGAGAATTCGATATTCCGAGATCTACAGTGCCAAGAGTATGCCGAGAATACCTAATTTCAGACATAACCTCCCACTACGGATAACGCAGTGACCGACAGCCTTCACTTAATGAGCGAAAGCAGAGGCATTTGCGTAGAGTCCTCAGTGCTAACAGACAAGTAACACTGCGTGAAATAACAGCAGATATCAATGTGGGACGTACGACGAAGGTATTCGTTGAAACAGAGCGGGTAAATTTGGCTTTAATGGCTATGGCAGCAGAAGACCAACTCGTGTGCCTTCGTTAACAGCACGACAGCAGTCAAATGATTCATCGACGATCGGTGATTTGTTGCGAAACTACGTTGCAATTTATGTGTTAAATGTTGTTGTTTTTAAATGTTAAAGCCTTATTTTATGTGGTGAGACTCGAGCCATCAGGCCAGCTTTTTTCATCAGGCCAGCCATTTTTAATTTAGCTCAGAGGCTTCTCAGAGGCTTGAGATTCTTTTACATGTAGTAAATCTACAACATGGGACAGTCGGCTCTACTTCCTCTCCGAAGGAAGGCGTACGAAGGATTTTTTCGCCCTTAACAAAGCACGGCTTCGATAGGGTTTGAACCCGCAAACTCGGGTACGCTGACCGTTAAACCACCGAACCAGTTTCTCCATGGCCCAGCTGTTGTTGGCGCGTCGGAGCGAAGCGAAATGCGTATCGTCGCATTCTCGCACGAACAAGGTGTCAGAAACGTAAACAATTCTCAGGAATGATAAAACATGATATTTTCCTAAAATAATTAATGTTGGAAATCAGATTGTAATGCGGACGTGGGCTGACAGTGTTAATCTGGTCATTTCAAACCTTCGATTGCAGGAAACAGTGAAGGTGTTTTTTTTATAAGTCGTTCGCTCTCCCACGCCACGAATGTAAAACCAAGTCATTTTGAAACCTTAACAACATAGTGCAAATATGTATTTGTGCCGTGAGATACAACCTTTGCTATTTCTTTCCAAATCTAAATTAATTGAGATGGTTCTCTTGATGTGAAAGAACATGAAGTACTTTTGACTTATCTCTGATTTTATCTTGTTAGATGTAGCCGAAATTGATTGAAAGTTCTCAAGCAATCCTATCATATTCAGAGCCTTTCGAGGAATGGTTCAGTGATTAGGATTTGGAGAGGGAGTTTGGACTTGGCCCTTTACTGTTTCTAAATTTATTCCAACGATGTGAAATTAAGTATTATCGATCATCTTAACAATCTTCCTGACTATTCTTATATTTCGCTTATCTTGATCGTGAAAAGTCTGTAGAGGAGACTATTTATAGCAATTCTTTGGAGATTTTAACCAATTATTTTCCTGTTGAAGTGGGTTATGTACGTAAAATGGTTATTTTAGGAGAAAATAGTTAACTGTCAATCTTATACTAGTGCGGTGTATAAGAACGAAATAATGCGTTTTTCTTCAACAAAAACGGATTTATGAATGTGGAATCTTTTGAAAGTTACTTATTTAGAAAGCTTTCTCGCAATCAACCATTTCAAATTATTTTTTGATGAACTTTGGTTCTCTTCCACTTCATGTTCTCGCAGATTTATGATGTGAGTCAACATATGTTTAGTAAGTCCCAACGCTAGGATGCACAGTATGAAGATTATACCTAGATTACTACCATTACCTACATTAGTTTCTATAACTGAAGAGTATGTTGATATCTCCTGGAACTCTGTGAAATCCATCTGCTCATTCCTTCTGGGAGGAGGACTTGCTCAGCAAGAAGATAAACGGCTGCATTTCACTTCAATGCTAATATGTTTGGACTTAATGATTGATTCCAATATTCAAATTTTTCTTTCGTTTTTTCAATTTAAGAATTATATTTAATAAATTATACAAAATTCCGAAGAACTTATGATGTGAAATTGAAAGAAAAGTTTACGAAGACCTGTATATGTGTTTGAAGAAGTCTGCCTACTAGTTTTCAAAAATACGATAATTTGAACATATTCACTTGACAAACCGTTGAGGTAATTGATGGCCCCCATCTCGATCAGGTTTTTCGTCCAGTTTCCCTGATCCTTGAGCAAATGCTGAGATGGTCCCTTGTTTTGCTTCTGGACATAAATGTAACTTCATTATTTGTGCACGTCTTCTGAATTTCAGTGGGAAATATAGTTATTCAAATTATCGTTTTTCATATTATCGCGGCAAAAAGTATTATTCTTTCATGAAGAACATGAGGGTTCAGGGCAGGAATTTATAGCTAATTTACCTTTGAAAATATATTTTATTATATAGGAGCGAATATTTTGTCAACAAAACTCGGAAAAAAACTCTCTTTTCTGTATTCAAAATTCGACTAGAATATGGTTTAGGATAGAGACCACAGAATTATGAAAACGTGCACAAAATTCACTTCTCCCCATAGCTCGTCATACGCAGTTTTTAACTGTTTTTGACGTAAATAAATAAATAAATAAGGTTTAGAAAGAGATAATCAATCACATTCAAGGTTTACATATTCCGAAAATCAATTCCTCCTTCCTCTCTTGTATTTGAAGAACATATTCTGAGGATACATCAAGGGATAAGAATTAAACACTTCTTCGTTGATAATTACTAATCATTTAATAAAACAGTGTTTTGAAAACTATTAAAAACTAGTCTTATATTCTTACTTTATCACATACTACATACGTAGTTTAGAGAAATTCTGTTTCCCTATGCGAACAACGCTAGCAAGTAATCCGTAAGCAGGATTATCATAGGTAATACCACGTGTGCTTTGGAAATTATCGATAAATTCCCGACTTGCGAAACGAGGAAGGGGTTTATCTGAAAATTTCCAAAGCACGAGTGGTATTTAATATGACTATTCCACGAGGGAAAATACATCCCACAGAGTTCCAAAATGGGCCAAATATTGAAAATAACTGAATGCTATGTCAACATCAAAGAGGTTATGTTACAGTACGTATTACTCGTTCACTTTACATTTGCAGACGGCAGAATTAGGAACTAATGTTGTTTTGAAAGTGAAGGCCCGAACACACAACCGAGAATACACGAATGGCCCCGATGTCAATCAGCATCTGACCAATCAGCTGTCTCCGAAGGCAGCACAAGCGCTATGGAGTCCGTAGTACGGACACAGCTGACGAATTATGCCTTTCTGACAGTGAGCTGGAGTCGTGCTCTTAAATGATTAAGATAATATACAATAAAATAGGTCACACCACACGCTATTCACAACATTCACGTACAATATTTCTATTTCTTCTTTGCACTTTTCTACTGCTTAATGGTTATGTTCTTACCCCGCCGGGGTTCTTGTGTGCTGCTCACCGCCATCTATATCATATTAAACGGTCAGTATATACTGCAAACGTGCGTTTCTCATTCAGTCGGCGGTGACCTCATGTAAACAGATCGCAGCGCTCCGTCTGCAAATGTAAAGTGAACGAGTAATACCCTCCTCAGTCCTGAGAAAGTTTTTCGATCTTAGATTTTTTTGAAAATCAAGATTTAGCCTCATTTACATCCAAGATTAAGGGCAAAAATAGAAAAAAAAATTTTTTTTGTTACCTAGTACCCGGAATGCTGTGTATCCTATAGGCGACATTGGGATCAAAGGAGAAACAAATTTGTATTAATTGTAGACTAATATTTCTGGATTTTTACAACAATAATACTAGTTTATTTTCTCATTACAGCTATATTTTGAAGAGAATATATGATATAAACAATTACAAAACATACAGTATGTCAAAATACAAAATATATTTCTAAATATTAACAATCAACGAACGGACATCTGCTGAAGGACTGTCATATTTACTCTCCAAATTAACCTGTAACACACCTTTAGTATAAATAATTGAGACACTTGAAAATAGTTTGAAACTACTTCTGTTTTTAAAGTTCATGATATAATTTAAAACAATTTCTATTTTCTAATAGACAGAGATAAACATTACATGCAGAACACTTTATTTTTGTTGAATTGGCATTGCACCCTGGGAACCTGCAACGATTTTTTTTTTGCAGGTGTCGGAATCATTGGAAGATGAAGGGTACCTTTTTGTCTAAAATGGTCTGACGGATGTGGAACTCTGCCTCTGAATTTCTTTGCGGTAGGTTCTTCAGCTTCATAGTCTGAGGAACTAATGCTTTGCTCAACATTCAATAAGTATTCTTGTATTTCAATTCGAAAGCTAAGCAAATCAAGCATTTCTTTATTTGACTTCTTCAGTGATATTTGGTCTCTTCGGTACTCGGTCCAACTGGCAGCAATAGCAAAATCTATCATGTGCATGATTACTCTTATTGTCCATTTCTTGGTTCTTGCACATATCCTGTAATAGCTTATTACCCTGTCGAGAAAATCAACACCTCCCATATTTGTGTTGTATTTTTTCACAACTGAAGGACGTCTTACCATGACATATGATTTGTCTTTTTTTGACCAACGCCTACAATGATCAGTTTCAGGAACACCATGACATGATGACGCAAAAATCACTGGCTTATTGTCAAACCACTTTACCAGGCATATCTGTCCATCATTCCTGACGAGTTGGTCTGATGAACCACGGCCAAGGCGCTTTAGTTCCCCATCCGTTTTGAAATTTGCAGACTTCGGAATTCTGCTCTTTTGTAGAGTCCCTGTGCCTTGGCATTTTGCGTGATAATGTAAAGCATCCAACAGATCAACAGAAGTGAAGTACCTGTCCATGTATATCACACTACCTTCTTCTAATTTTTTGCTAAGCGAATTACAGCCTTACCACCTAGATCCAAAGATTTTTAAATCTTCACCATCACTATCATCAAGGATCGAACTGTTTTGTCCAGCATAAAAGAAAAAATCTAAAGGTATACCATCTGGAGTTGCTGCTACAAATAATTTTAAACCGCAAGGATTGGGTTTTCCTTTAACAAATTGTCGAGCTGGTACATGACCCCAAAAAGGAATTATCTGTTCATCTATAGCAACATTGCTTGATCTTGTATTTAAAAGGCAACCAGTATGCACGCTTTTTATAATTGGTTTCACTTTCCAAAACTTATCTTTGTCTTTCTCTTCTTGAGAGATCTTATCATCATCTTGAAGTTTTAAATTGTTCCTGATTTCAAAATAGCGATCTCTTCGCATTTTGTCTGCAATACTTGGGACCCTTGTTTTCTCCATCCAATACATACGGATTCTCGGATATTTCAAATATGACATCATAATTGTGATTGCCAAGAATTTCCTCATCTCTGCCTCTGTGACACCAAAAACTTTTCCTTTGTCTTTCATGTATCGCATATTAGTGTACATTGTCAGGTCTATAATTATATTAACAGGTATATATTTTGAAAAATAATCATATGGGGAAAATTTCAGTGCCCCTTACTTCAATTACTGGAGGTGCTGCTGGTGGTAAAGGTTGAAATAAATCTGAATTTACTCTCTTTCCAAAATGTTCTTCGTTGTGATGTGGAAGCCGCAAATTGTTCAGCATCATCTCTTGAAAATTCTTCATCTGTGTCACTTTCGGAGCTCTCAGAATTATCAGCAATGTTTACGTTACTAGTTGGTGATGGAGTAAAAGATTGATCATTTTCATCGTCTGAACAAACTTCACATTCAGACACCTCATCGTCAATGAACGTGTCTACAAACTTGGAAAATCTGGATCACCTAAACAGTGATATAAATAATACTTTAAAAAGAGCACCCAATGGTACCAATTAAGACCAAATAAAAATATACACATAAACTTAGATTTTTATTTAACAAGAGATTCTCATGCAATTTCGAAACTGTAGAACCCGATGTCGCCTATAGGATACAAAATTTAATATTGCACAATTTAATTACATAACGAACAGCAATACACATTTCTTCATGTATACCTTATAATTAATGTATTAGATATGCTGTATGATAATTTTCACATTAAAAAGAATTATAACTTATTGAATAAACACAACTTACCTACAGCAATGCGTGAACGAAAGCGGTAACGTTCTTCCGCCATTTTCACAACTGCCTGTTCTTCCCTCCAAATATGTAATCAAGAAGACAGCATTCGAAACAGCTAATACCATCTTCTGGCAATATATTGAACGATAAACGATCGCAAAAAAGCGCGCTAGCGAAATGTGGCGGGACATTGAAGCCCTTACTAGTTATGTCTCCTATAGGAGACGGCAGGACTGAGGAGGATAAGTGGTTTATTACACATCGACATAGCGATCGATGTACACTGCCTCCTAAGATAAACGAGATACAGTTTATGATTGGTCAGGAGGGAGAAGCGGTAAAAATAACGAATAGAAAAAGCGATAAACTTTTTGACTTACACCGCCCTGGTTGGGGAATTTTGTGTGTATAGTTAAACATTATTGGTTTTAATTTCACGAGTGGAATAATCATCACAATTTATATTTCCCAATTTACAATGTTTTGTACTTCAAATGGAACATTTCCAAAATTTTCTAAAAAATAAAAATGATATTTCTATTTTTGGCTCCAATGGATCCAGTTTTTCTAAAAAATCCTCAGGGCAAAGAATAAAAGTGGCGTAGGTTGGATTTTCGTTGATTTCTCCAAATTTTCGAAAATTGCAAAAATTAAAAATTTTTTCGGCGTCTTCCCACTCCTACTATATTGAAGAAAGAGATTTTTTACTGAAGTATGATCTTCCAATAGATCTTTAAATTAGCTTATGAACACGTTTTAGTAAATACGAGTAAATACGATTTTGTGTAATTTTGCGTGAAAGCAGTTTTTTCTCAAAAACTGCTGGAATTTTCTTCTTTAATATTTTTCTCGGATAGTACGAAGAACCCTGTTAATAATGGCGATGATCGCATTTTTGTTGAACTCTGAACGTCCGAAAATTGTAAAAATTGCAAATAAAGCGCGAAAGATTGTGTTGTTGTAGCACTATTCGATTTTATAATAATTTTGGTATTTTCGTACATTAGAATTATTAAAACAATCAAAAATAGGCGGGGAAACTTTTTCGTACGCAAAGTATAACAAGACGAGCTGGACCTGTGCGAAAACTCTGCATTTTGTAAATTGTTTTAAAAGTGAAAATTGCCTCATAGTAAATCCCCAATTTCAAACAACCAATCTTTGATCTGTGTGTTACATTATAGGCCCCATATTGTACGAGAGTATCAATTGTAATATTGTTAAGCATTGGAATTAAATTGCACAAAGAAAAAAACAGTAGTTTTAATTTTATCGTGAAATATTATTCCTGTTTTTCTTTTTCAAATTACTTTTACATAGATTTCGGTTTTCTACACTATTATGATCACCATGGAGTTGAGGATCAAAAATAATTATATTTCCCTATAACACTTACAGGAATTGTTTTTTATAAGTGGCCAAAAAAGACATCTATCCTTAACGTTTTGTATAGAGAGAATATGTACCAGGAGTAACGAGCAAAGAATGATTCTGAATAGATTTTCCACATTTCATTTAATGAAATGGCAGTACGTAATACGTAAACGAATAGCTCAGGCGAACTCGTGAATCAGTGAAGGACGCGTGAAAGGTCGTATTTCCTCGCGTAATGGGGAGTGGCGATAAGCCCGCGGACGCATCAAGATTAATGGTTCACGTGTTATCAGAGTAAATTACTCTTACGCAGATTGTTTTGCATCATTTTGTGACGTAAGCGCGAAATCAGTATCATCTTAAGGGAAACGTTTTTATGACGTTACAGAGAAAACTACTATCATTTGAATGTTATCTGTCGCCCGTCATTATTTTAGACACGTTGCAAATTTGATATGATAAGAACTACCAAACAGTTCCTGAAACTTAAGGTGGTTGCAAGAAATCGAATCCGGAGTGGGAACCTCTAAAATGTTTCCAGTTGATGAAAGTGGTGCTGCAAGAGCCTACACTTTCAAAATTATTTCAAAATCGTGTGTTCTCTTTGCTCATTCTCTTAAGATCCTTTGCGCTATTCGAGGGCAATATTTTATAAAAAAGAGTGGAGCCATTTTTAAGAAAATTGTGAAAATAATGTTGAGGCTTCACGTAATGTACCCTAAAAAATAAAAATGCGGACGGACGGACGCACAAACGGACGGACAAATAGACGTTTTGCTGTCAATTGATTTTTCGGTATCGAGGACCCACAAAAATGGATTCTGACTACATAAAGTGTTAGAGAAAGTTATTTACTATATATTGGAACAAGATTTATCCACTTTTTAGTCTTTAGAGCCCGGCAAGTTTTCTGTCAATATGAGCTCTAAATTATGCTTTTTCAGAAACGCTTAAAAGCCATTTTCCCGAAAAAGCTTGTGATTTTTCTTAATTTTATTTCTATGAATGGTGTAAAATCCATTGTATAAGATGACATAAACGCCATTGTGCTATATTCTTTTATTTTCTCCGAAAATTACCCAAAATGCATTTTATTAAAATATCATGTTAGTATTTACATTAAAGGCATTTATTACATATTATTTCATCATTGAAGACAATTACTTCAGATCATTTTTGAAGATGTTAATCCAAAAATGGAAGTTTTGGATAAAAATTAGATTGAAAACGCCCATTACAGAAACGCTCAAACGACATTTTCTTAAAAACGGTTCCAAAGTTACCCCAAAATCCATCAGTTATTAAGTTTGAGATGCCTACATTTCATCCGCGGTTGAAAACTTACAATATATTTATCATAAAAGTGCATTTTTTGCGCTGTGTCAGTATTGAAATTCTTTGTCATTTCTAGAGTTGAAATATGCTGAATTGTTTTTATTATCTACTAGTTGACCCACCAGTGCCTCGCGTTTGCATCGTTTTAAAGAAATACAATTCAAGTTGAAAGTAAATTATTATTCACGTGATTATTTATGTTTCACGCTTTGCCCTGTAAAAATTCTAATAGATGAAATACTTTCTCGGGAGTATAGGTTTGTTCTGTATCCTGGTTTGAACGTGATTGTCAAGTATCCTATTGTTAAAACGTTCTTCCTCGAGTTTAGGCACGCGTTCACAATATCTCTATCTTGGAGAAATTTCATTTACTTTATGTAATTTCGGATGTTTAAAATTCCGGCCGATATTTCACAATCGCAGGGGCAGAATATGCCGCCAACACTTGCTTAATACTTGATTGTGCGGCGGTTTGCCGAGCAGACTGAGCGAGTCATCATAAACAACGCCCCCAAATGTCTGAATTAAAACCATTCTTTAAATACTGCTGAACCTACTAAAAACACAGTGTGAAAATTTCAGCGAAATCGACCAAGTAGTTTTTGCGTCGATGTGCCACAGACATTCCTTTTTATTTAAATATAGATGTTGATTGTTTTTCGTGCATCGACCCAAAGATGTTGAATTTAAAAGTAGTTATTAAAGTATGGCGTAGAAATCAATCTGAAATAAAACATACAATATAAATGAATGAGGTTAGTGGAAGATTTTTATCTGTATCGTTTGGAATGAATTCATGTGTCCAAACAGCGTTTTTTGTTGGGAAGAACTATCATTCCGCAGGGTATACTCGCATCGTTCGAAGAAAAATGCACAAAAGAAATCTACAGTTTATTCGTTTAATTAAAAATATAAAATTTAATTGTTTCTTAAAGTTACAAAATTGTATACTCATACATTGTTTTGCCATAGATCATATACAAAAAGAAAATGTTGATATTCATGATTTTCTTTGTATGAAAATTGTATACAACATCCAATACTTTAGTAGAGCTAAGAACAAGAATAGTATCGTTTAGAAAAGGTCAAGATTTACTTCAATATTTATCTCGACTTTCTCATGATTCTAAAACTATTTCCGTGTCCAAAAATCTTTGGAAATTATGAAAATTAACAAGTGCGCACCGGCGATTGAATTTACTCCAAATCAGTGGGTATTTAATTAATTTATTCTATGAATAAAAATAAGTACTATATTTAAGTCAAAACTCATGATCTCATTAATACATTTTCATAATCCTTAATAGCACAATCAAATTAAAACGACTAAAACAAAAAAGTAAATGTTACACTTCACTCTGAGAAACAAATTTTACTAACATTCTTAAATGATTAATTTTTGGGAGAATTAGAAAACGAAAAAAACACACTAACAAGGAACTTATGTGACGAGAACAAGGAACTTAGTTGATGAAAATGAAAATACAACTATTAAAATAACGTTTTTCAAATCTTATGTGAGTGGAATTTGACTGGAAAGGGAATAACTTAAAGTTATTGTGAAATGCAAATTGTATTTAAAATATGAGAATGGTGATATTGGTTTAATAATTAATATGGCTTTTAAAATACCATAAATATACCATAAAATACTTTTTAAATGCACTCAAAGTTCCGTTACTTCAATTGCCTCATATTCTGGAACACCTACTTCCTATCGGCTCGTTAATTAAAACCATACATGACCCGTGCATTAGGGGAAGGTCGTGTGGTATCGGCCACCTTAGCTTTAAATATGATTTCTTAATTAAGGTTTGTTAAAATTATTCTTAAAATACAGAATATGAAACTTCAATCTCTTATTCACACACTCTATCAAAGCGGTTTGATTTGAAAGTAAAATAATATGATTATTTGGGAATAGTAAAAATCGTTGACAATTTACACGTCTGAAGAGTGGAGGGTGGTATCGGACAACTAAGTAAATAATGGTAAAATAATTTTAATGAAGTTTTTTTACAGCAATTCATCAAAGATACGCTCACTATTGAGACAAATATTTAATTGATTAATACAAAGAAAAAATGAGTATTTGGTTACAAGGGAAAATAACAGTTCTTGAATTAAAAAACAAAAACTCAACTATTATGTTCAATTTATAGCTTTACAACTATCATTATTGACGGGTTCTTCTTTTGAAATGACCTTCATAATGACTATCTTCCTATTATTTCTTCCCATTTCCTGCGAATTTTACCTATAATTTCCTGAAACACGGACAAAATCCACATTAGTATTCGAATATTACCTCCTAACAACCTACACGCAGGAAATATGGAAAAGTGAAGAGAAGGCGAAGAAGTAACTGTCCGGTACCATCCGATTCTACTTTATCCGATACCACCCGAACGACCGTCATCCTTCAGAAGAACTCATCACAGATATAAATTGTACAAACAACGTTGTACTGCTGTAACGTAACAAATACTCCTAAGTAAACATACTAGTCACAGTAGAATGTATTTAAACTTATCCAAAGAAAAATTTTATAGCTCCAAAGTTATCTTCGTACACCTCTTTATGCGTGTCGCTATAACCAAACTGATCGATGTACTCACATCATACGGCGTATGCAAAGCTAATTCGTGTCCAGGAACACACTGACAGTGCAGCACATGCTACCACCAGTGCCCAGTTCCCCAAACTACTTTTGTCCGATACCACCCGCTGTCCGATATCACACGACCTTCCCCTACATTAAAACAAAGGCGCGATAAAAGAGATAGTTAAAATCGAAAGAAATAAAAATGTAAGGATAAAAGACGTGTTATTGTTATTTTGAATACACCTTCAAAATTCATTCGTTTCATTTGTGAGGTAATCTTGAGCGGAATAACCAACATAAATGAGTACATGTGAATGATAAATCGTTTAAGAAATAGGAACTTTGAGACTTTAAAAATATTAGGTAGTAAATTTGTGAATAAGATTTGGTAGCACATTTAGCGGAAGATATTTTTTTAAAGAAAACTGCATTCAAATCCTACATCACAAATGCTTTGAGCAGTTTCTACGCTATCTTTTTTGTCCAGTTAGTCAGCTACATGCACGCACACATACATAAGACGCACGCCTACGGAAGACGCAGTTCTTCTTGGAAGTGGATGGAGTGAGGAAGCGGCAGCCGCTGGGAGCGCGTCGGTCGCTGCGCTCAGGGCTCGCGCAGCTGGACGGCCACGCGCACGCCTTGGATGGGCCGCAGGATGAGCTCGCTCACCAGCTTCAGGTCCTCCGCCTTGTCCAGCGCCCGGAACGAGTAGCGGCGCAGCAGGGTCGACAGCACCGCCTTCTCCTCCAGCAGCGCGAACTTCTGGCCTGCAGCACACACACCACGCCCACCGTTACGAGCTATTCATTTACAGTCCATTCATTCACAAGAGGACTCATTAGGACAGCACCGTCTTCTCCTCCAGCAGCGCGAACTTCTGCCCTGCAGCACACACACCACGCCCACCGTTACGTGCTATTCATTTACAGTCCATTCATTCACAGGAGGATTCATTAGGACAGCACCGTCCTCTCCTCCAGCAGCGGGGACTTGTGCCCTGCAGCACAAACACCACCTCCACCGTTACAAGCTATTTCCTTGTAATCCATTCATTTTCAAGAGGATTCATTAGGACATCACCGTCTTCTCCTCCAGCAGCGCGAACTTCTGGCCTGCAACGCATCATCTATAAGAACACTAGTCGAGCAAGTACTTTCTCGCAAATTTACGCGAAAAGTAATCAAATTTTCGAAAAAAATTGTTATGATGATCTTATTTCAAAATTATCTTCAAGGAACAGATTTCACATCTCTATCTTTAATATTTTAGCTGTAGGAAGACGCCGAAAGGTTTTCGAAGGTTTGCAATTGTAGAAAAATTGTAGAGTTTTCAACGAACATGAGACCTTCACCATTCTCTTAAACGTCCTTGACACTATTCAACAACAAAATTGAATCAAAACGATGAAGCCATGTTTTTTAATTTGGAAAATGTCCCTGGTGCTTCATGTAAAGTAACCCCAAAATTAAAATATCGGTTTCAAATTCCAGGGGGCCGTGACATCAGCCAGATCGATTGGGGAATATCTATTTTGGAGCAAATCGGCTGGAGGGTTTAGTCGCTAGCGTTGTTCACAGACGGACGGAGAAAGACGGTCAGTACGAAATGTCAAGTAAAAATTATTGTTATAAGAACTATAATGATGCTTAATGCCTTTATTAATTGGTCCTAAAATGATCCATTCAAAAACAGGCATAAAAATACTCCAACCGACAAATTATTTGTCTGCTGTGGTGCGCGGAGATTTTGAAATCTTTCCAGTTACGATCCATTCAAGAGCACGAGCTGGCAGGAGACGAGTACACTGCCATCTAATCGCGAGCTTTTTTACGACTTGAATATTTGGTATTGGAGATCCCCACTGGGTGACAGTGTCTTTTCATCTCGTGACCGTCGGTCACTGTCTCAATCGACGTAGAGTGCGCAAGCGCCAGAGAAAGGAGCTGACCTATGCAGTTGCGGGATCCAGCGCTGAAGGGGATGTAGGCGTAGGGGTGGCGACCTTTCATCCGCTCCGGCAAGAAGTTGTCCGGGTCGAACTTGTCTGGGTTCGGGAAGTAGTCGGGGTTGCGGTGCACGTGGTAGATGCGCAGCGAAACGTCGGAGCCCGCAGGGATGGTGTACTTTCCTAGAAAATGACCAAACAAGTTAAAAAACAGACGAGAAGGACAACAAGGAAGATAAAACATGTCCGAACTGAATATTTTAAGGAAAATTTTGAATATTATTACAAGTTAATTTTGAGTGATGCAAAGTTCCATGAACGAGTAATTACCTTAGAAAATGTCAGTTTCACTATTTTAAATTATTGTAGGTAATACCACGAGCGCTTTGAAAATTATCGATAAATTCCCGAATCGCGAGGCGAGGAGGGGATTTATCTGAGAATTTCCAACGCATGAGTGGTATTAAATAGGACTATTCCACGAATGAAATTATGTTCATCACAGTTCCAAATTGCGCCAAATATTGAAAATATGTTAAAATCAAAGAGGTTATGTTTTAGTACATAAACGGTTTATTGGTCATCGACATAGCGATCGATTTATACCGCCTTTTAAGATAGATGAGTCACACTTTATAATAGGCCAGGAAGGAGAAGCGGTAAGAAAAATCAGATAGAAAAAGCGATAAACTTTTTGACATACACCGCCCTGATCGGGGCATTATGTATTTATAGATAAACACTATGGGTTTTAATTTCGAGAGGAATAATCATGGAGATTACATGTGAGTTCCGATTTCCATGAACACATTTTGGATTGTTCTCTCACAATAACAATGTAATACGCTGTGTTCACGAGCAAGTGATCGACATTGGTTATTGACAGTGAACTACGCATGATTCGCTCAGCTGTGCATCAGATACAGGATCGTAGAGAACTTGATCACTCGTTTGAGAATATATAATATGACAAGTACTGGAGCGCTGAAATCTAAAGACAACTAATCACATACTTTTTTCCTTATTTTCTCCAGTAAATGACGCCTCAAATCAACATTCGTTCACTTCTTGACTGTATTGGCAGTCCGAATTGCGAGGAGTGCAGCGATTAGGGCTTATTCCCGTACCAAGTTTTATGTCCTCGTGAACGTGTCGGCCGATGATGGGCACGCTGGGGTAGAGGCGCAGCGTCTCCTTGATGACGCGCTCCAGGTACTTCATCTCGGCCAGGTCCTGCATGGACGGCGGGGCGGTCCGAGCCCTGGAAGATGGCCTGCAGCTCCTCCCACACCTTCTCCTGCAAAGTGCAAGCGATATGCTCTTTAGTTGGTCGTCTTTTTCGCTCTCCCATTCGATTTGATTCTTTTTTGCTCTACCATTCGAGATGATGTGGGAATACCATCCTGAAGAAAGATATAGAGGAAGACCAAGAAGGAAGTGGGAGGAAGATATAAGATCAATGATGGCGACGAGAGATTTAGAAGATGATGCTTGGGAAGATCGAAAGAAATGGAGATTAGGCAGCGAGAAACGGCGACAGCTGTAGAATACTCGCTTTACTACTACTACTACTACATTCGATTTGGCATCTCATTCTAAAAAATAAATTCTTTAAGAGTACGTCAAAGCTTCAAGTATTGAAGATCTTACTATTTACAAAACCGACATTTCAGAGATGACTTCCAATTCACAAGTATTTCATTCAAAGAAGCGATTTTAAAGATCACTTATTTATATGAAATTCTTGTGAAGCGGATGTCATCTCTTAAATATGGGTTTTGTAAATAATGTCTTCAATACTTGAAGCTTTGATCTTTTTATTCGGTGACGCCTTGCGCTTGCAAATATATGAAGATGACGATGATAAGCGACACAATCGATGGCCAAGCGTAATCAAAGAGCAATCTTCAACATTTATGCACTGCCCTTTTCTCGGCAGATGATCACAGGGGCGGTTTGTCATTGCCCTCCATTGGATATATAATTGGGGTCTTGAGGGTTGAAGAGGTGAATAATTGTGGACGGGACGATAGTTAAGATGTGAAATGTAATGACATGAGAAGGCTGGACACAATTCCCCTTAGCCGCGTGGTATACACATGCGCCATACGCAGGAAATGAAATCGCAACCCTCGAGTCTATATACTTGACCTCTGATCCAAGTCCCGGCGCGAACGACATAGCATTAAACACGAAAGAAACAGAAATATGTTTTAATGCACGCTTCCATTGGATGATTGAAATTAAATTATTGGAAACTATATTATTTGTCGATGCTCCAGTGTGCTAGAAATTTATGTGAATTGACTTTCTTTATGCAGAGTGTGTCATTTCACCCGCCCTAGATAGTATTGTATTCACGACATACAAATGGGTCAACATTCATTTTATTCGGAGACATGATTCGCTGCAGCATACTGAAACTTTACACGGGGCTGTACCGGCGTACGATGGACGCCGCGTATCGCAAGAGAAGTCCTAGTATTTTTGCCGCGATTTCGAAATATTGCCTCCTTGAGGCGCGTCCTTTGTAGAGAAAACGTAACGCGTAGCGAATGGCGAAGGACCTCGTTTCCGGCCTCTCCGCCTAAACAGTGGGGCGTGTGCGTTGGAGCGTAGCAGTGCGTGTTGCTTGGTGAGCATTTTGAGTACGTACTCTCTACCTTTTTTCCGGTAGCGAATGTACTTCTGTCACCAATGGAGGATGAACAAGGTGGTATTTTGACTCTGGGTTTGTTACTTCATGACTCGCGCACTCCCGTCCCCCAACCCTTCCGCGTGCTGGGCCTACTACTCGTTCTTCATTACCCGACGTCGCCGCTCTCCGGTTGAGCCGTCGTCACAAGAAAAGTTTCCTATTCACGCGCGTGGCATGGAATCAATTACGATTGCCATTACCCAAAGCGCTTAGGTTCATAAGGGTCCAAGTTCCAAACCCATGATTTCTGAGCTGATAGTTTTAAATGGATCTACGTGCCCAGAGCAATGATTTGCTGAAGGATCTATGGGTCAGCGGATGCCGTATTAGTTGCAAAACATTCCAAAAGATAGCGCTGGGTCTAACTCCAACATGGTTTTCTACTTTTTGTTTTACATCGTTTGCTAGAAACTGAGTTCTTGGCACTTAGAGACTTATGAACCTAAACGTTTGTTGATTTGAAACGGTTAGTCGGAGAAAATCATTCTTTCTCAAACTACTCTTACGTGACTTCGTGCGGTATATCGCAATGAGTAAAAATCAGGGTTGCAATACGGAATATTCATCGTTGTCATGTTTTATTGACACTCGGATCATTGACGTATTCTCCTTGTACGGTTAACATTATACACCCTGTATTAAAGAGTCAATCGGAAGAGAAAATTGAAGAATATGTTTGGAATAATTATCACTTATAAAATACTGTGTATGTGAAAAATATTGTATAGCCATAATAAAATTACTATCTTTACAAAAGGCAAAAAAGTTGACTTACCTGGACATCAAGATGTGTTCCAAGAAGAAACAATACCCAGCAGATACCAGCGGATGTGGTGTCATGGCCCTGAAATAATAATAGAACATAGTGGAAAAATTAATGAAAGAATTGTTTATTTAGTACCATAAGGAATTAAAAATAAATCTTTGTACATGACTAAAAAATCATTAATGATATGTATTATTTTAAATGAACGATGTGAAGAGAGTTTGGAGAAGAGGAGATGTCCTCACCTCGAACATGAAGGTGTCGACCTCCTCGCGGATGTCGTCGTCGCTGAGGGCGGCGCCTCCCTCCGACGCCTCCAGCAGCAAGTCGAGGAAGGCCAGCCGCCGCTTGGCGCCTGCGCAGCCCCCCCCTCCCCTGAGGCCCTCGCCCCCGCGCGCCGCGCGCAAGCGCAGCCGGTCACGACTTACTAAGGCCTCATTCACAATGCAAACTTAAACGTAATGCTGTAAACTTAGCCGCAAAATGTACACGTAAAAATAAGCGTTCACAATGACGAACGGAAGTTTCGCCTGAACCAATCAGAATTCAATGTACTGAAACTTGATCGATTCGCCTCTAACATGGTAAAAATATCTTTCCATCATGGTTTCTAGCTTTTTCTTCGAGATTCCTATCTGTCTTTATATACATGGGAGTAGATGTTGTAGTAGTGCTCACATTTTCTTCATCTTATATACAAGGTTTCTCATGAACCAAATTCATGAGTAATTCGTCGGACATAATTAGTTTATTCGCCATCTCAGGTTAAAGTCACAATAAAAGTTGTCCAAAATCTTACATTGAATTCTCTACACGCATCAAAAGCATTCGTAAACTAGTTCTCTACATTACAATAACAATGACATAACCACAAACTACCTGAACACAATCTGAAATTGAACTTCCATGCTGCTCTCTGATTGGTCTTCGGTAGAATTCCGACGTAAACTTAACGTAAAAGCTTGGAGCTTGCGAACTCTTTAAGTTTACGGTCTTACGTCTACGGTTACGTCAAGGCATTGTGAATGGTGTCGCTTAATGACACATTTCTAGGTTTTGCGGCTACGTTACGTTTACGTTTAAGTTTGCATTGTGAATGAGGCCTAACACCGTCGAGGAACGATTGCATGGAGGCTCCACCCGACGCTCGGAGAGATTACTCCGCCGCTTGACTAGTTCCACAAAAACGTGTGGCAGTGGATTGTACACAGGGCTCATTCCACCTCTACTCCAACGATTTTACTGTTTCAGTACATAGTGACGGCATGTTCAAATTATTAGTATTGTTAGTTTATTGATAGATACCAGCGAATGTACTTTTACGCTAATAGTAATACCAATAATTTGAAAGTAGACAACTGAAGAGGTGAAGGCGGTAGTGTAGTGGAGGCGGAATTGCTATCTAGTGTGAAACTAGACATGCGATGTTAGTGGTGTGACTGAATGGGGCAAGTTTTTGAGTAACATCTCCAAGCACAGGGTGGACACTCTATACGCACTTTTCTCTATGCTACTACAAAACGCCGTAAGCCAGCGTACAAGAACCCCATACTCCCGTAACATTAACTGTATATAAGGTACCTAATATGCTTGTGGACCTTTAAAGTTAATTTTATTAAATAATAAAACATTCCAATAGCTTTACACAGGAGTGTTTGTGGAGATTGAAAATAAAGTAGCATCAAACAGTATACAATATACAGTTTACTATCTTGAACTTACCGATATCGTCCTTATCTTTTTCTTTGTTGTCGAGCTTCTTTTCTTTGTAAACATTTTTACGTTCTTGAATAACCTGCAGAAGAAGAAGGTATCAGTGCATCACTTAAACATCATCACAAATATGAATCTCAATAGAGAAACAATGGAAAAAATTACGCATGAGACCATATGTTGTTGCTGACAAAAGTATCCTTTCTGCTATTACTCGTGCTGTACAATAGGACCAGGCGAAGTGACGTTTATCAAAGTATTACTTATAATAAAATTTTCTATTTTGCATTCTAAGAAAAGATGGAAAGATGTCCGTGAAGCCGGAAGAGGCAGACCTTAAGCCATGGAGGAAAAGTGCAAGCGATAAATGAATGAAATGGATATGTTTCACATCCTATTCCGTGCTTGGCTTCTGAACTGCGCAGACCTACCTCTGTCGCGAATACTAGTTGCTCCATCTAACAGTCACAGAGGTACGCACCTAGTGCTAGTCGGAACGTGACACTAGTGTTCAAAGTTTGTTTTAGTGACAGGTTAGTGAACCTAAATCAGTGTATTAGTGTAGTGCTACAACTTAATAAAAGTTATTGTTTAAAAGCATTTGCTCGTACACGCGGGAAGCTACTCGAAGTGCCCTCAAGACACTCGACAACATTGCCCCGGAGGTCAATTATGAAGAAATAGAAAAAAAAAAGTTCGCTAAAAGGCAAAACATGCGAAGGAAATTGCAAGTTCTATAGGACCAAAATCAACAGATACAACAATCGCCACGAGCAAACCAACGTCATCTTCATGAAATGGAACCATACATGTCTGCTCTCTAAACACATTCTCTGCAGTCCCCGTACTTATCCCCTGTGCCAAATATGAATAATACAATGTACTTGCCGTTCAAAATGGAATAATAAATGCTAAATCTCTGAAAATCTCCACTCGAAAACAACTAATTGCCCATGACTCCGGACGTTCAACGTTTGGAACTTCAATTATATTCCGTTACAAAACATCATTGAGCAACTATTAACTAATATTGTGAATCAAATAATATATTATCTCCTGTAAATGTGTAGCAACGAACACACTATGATAGGAAAGATTATTCTTAAACTTTCTTCAAAAATAAAATAACTATTAAAAACATCTCTCTTCACGATATCTGGTCTCCCATTAAACTCTTCTCCTCCAATGCCAATAATAAGATATAGTTATACCTTACAAACGTAAATTCAAATACAAATCCTGCAGGAGAGCAGGAGCCCAAATGGTGTACCGCAAATTTAAGTTACAATTTAAGTACAATACATGTGTTTCTATTTTGTTTCTCTAAACCATGTGTAAAGTATTAGAGATATTCAGCGAATAAAAGTAAATTAAAAAAGCTGATTTTCCACTAATGGTTTTAAAAAGTGATAATGTAATGTAACGTGTTATTGCCAGGAGTTAAAGAGAGTTGAAACCAAAATTCGCATTCCGCGAAATTATTCACTTGCTCTGTCGAGACTGTTCTTCACTGGACAAGTGACAGGGGTCGTCGTATGCAATCCTTGATCTGATTTTACGGTCCTACTCCGATATTCGTCAGGGTTTGGCCAGAGGGAAGCTACGAGATCATGTATCAGCGCAACCAACTCCACGGAGTAGCTGCTGTAACTTGGCCGAGTACAAATGTTCCACTGAAAACAATGCCATCGTCAGTCAAGACTGTGTTGTACTAAGGATATAAAATAATTAAGAGTGTCTACCCGTTATTGTTAACCGGCAATGTAAATGAAGGTGGACTGTTGCCCGAGTTGAAGTGAATGTGGTACCTTCTTGGTGAAGACGTGGAGCGTGGCGAGGTCCCTGCTGAACGCCTTGCCCCTCTGCGTGCGGAAGAAGACGAAGTCGGGGTAGAGCCAGGGGCGGAGGCTGCGCTGGATGATGGCCTCCGACACTCTGCAACGCCATCTCACTATTACACGTTTTCCTCACACCTACCCCCACTCCTCTACTCATAATAGTTGAATTCAGAATAAATGATAGGAGCGAATGTTGTTGACACAATCTGCTATTAGGGGTCATCCATAAATTACGTAACGCTAAAGGGGGAGGGAAGGGGTCTGAGGCAGCGTTACGCTGCGTTACATAGAGATAGGGAAGTGCGTTACAAGGGGTAGAGGGGGAATTGAAAATACTCGAAATTTGCGTTACGTAATTTTTGGACGGTCCCTTAGGAATATTCGCTCCCGTGTAGTAGAAACTTTTGCCTCGAAAATCGAGCTACAGATTAGGTACAACAGTCCCAGCGACAAAATAATCACCCCCCCCCTCCCCAGCCCTCTTGCATCTAGCGAGACGAGGGCTGAAGATAGCGTGCGCGGATAATACTACCCAAGGAGCTAGAATATACTGCATAGAGTGACTGAAGTGTCTCCATCTTTGGAGCAAATGGAAGGCTTGTTGTTTGCAGACAAAGCAGCGCCCTCTGGAGAAATAGAGTATTCCGTTTGGCGTTGGTTAAGGCCGTTTGGCCGCGGGCCGCACTTAATATAAAACCTCTTAATCTGCCTTCTCACGACCAAAACCCATTGATTTAAAAACGAAATCATAATATGTAAGGAGAACGAATTGAGAAACTTTAAATACACGTTGTTTCCTGCATCGGTTATTGTCATAAGAATGGAAGCTGTTGAAATGTTGTAATTAGCATAGCACCTGAAAGTGAATATTATTGCAATAAGCAATCAAACAGATCACAAATAAGGCTGCAAACTTGAAAAATAATATATTTGTGGTTTGCTGTCTTCTATATTTAGTCATATGCCAAATAATATGCCGAACATTGCATTGCATTGTGAATATCATTATCCCAACCACCAATATAATTTGAATAAAGGTAAACGAAAAGGCAACAATATAGAAATACAATCTGGTATAAACAACACGTCGATTCAGAACAACAGTTCTCCTCGCCCTCTCATGTTTTGACTGCTACAGAAACACGACGGTCCCTAGTTCGGCGAGTGTCCGCCAAGAGCGCTGAAACCATAGGCTCAGCCACTCTGTACAGTACATTCTAGCTGGATGCCTCGCAGGCGCCCGTCTGCCGCGTGCCTGGCAGCCCCTCTACTCACGCGTAGATGGCCTTCACGTAGGCGGAGTCTGTGTCCCGCTGGGCGTTGATCTGCGTCCCCATTGCGGTCTCTGCAATCAAGATGAAAATGTTACCATCAATCGCGGAGCCAAATACATTTTTTATATTTAATCTTTGATATTGAAAATATATGCACTCCTTATAAAAATAGTAGACCCTCTCGATCTCATTCTTCTGCATTCAACATTTTTGTATGTTTTTCAAATCTCTGTTGACCACGTAGCAATACTACGGACAGTTTTTATATCTGACACAACTCGTGTGTTTTGCTTTGGCAGACCAGTTGCATCAGCAGTGCTGCGTGACAATGCAGCTAGACTCCATGACACTTTTAGCCGATTTGCGGGTTGCGTTCGGAAGGTCGCCGTTTAAAGTCGTCCGTCCTTTCGCGCTAAATTTAGGTTGATTTCACCCAACGCCAGTTTACGAAAAAATGATACATTTATACTTCGGTGTATTTTAACAAAATATTACTGAATAATCATTAAACTCAATGTCCCTGTTTGGAAAAACCCAATCTACTATACCTCTAAAAATTTAATTGGAATGTATGTCATATTAAACGTGATCCAGTGTACGAGTGGAGGTAGAATTACATTTTGAAACAACCCTTAAGTCTGATTTATCCAGTAGAGAAATCCTTTCAGAAAAGTATAATAAATTTGCCACTCACCACATATAATGTCCAAGGCGCAAAGTGTGATGTAGGGATAAATGTCAAATCCTTTGGGATTCTTCAGTTCTTTCTCGATCATATCCACCATAATCTCACTCTTCTCCACGAAGACGTCAAGGAAAGACTCGAGGATCTTGAAGTGAAAGGTGGGGGTGATCATCTTCCTTCTGGTGTGCCATTTCCTTCCTGCGCCAGGAAAGGGAAACCAATAAAATAGCAGCTTTTCTCGCAGTCTGAGTTGCCAAATTGGGCGGAATTCCGCTTTTTGGGCTGGAAAATGGCTCTCCCTCGCGGGACAAAAATTGACTTCGCGGAATACCGCCCAAGGGGCGGAAATACATCGAAACATGTGAGGTTTTGGGCATGTTTTCAAATTACGACGAAATTTTCAAAAAACAAACACAACGACGTTGGCAGTGAGTTTTATTTTTTTTTTAGTTTTTTGCTTTGCATATGATTTTTCATTAATCATTTATGCTTTCAGATTTACTTTGAGAAGTGTGATGTTAGTTTAGACTTCTAGTATAGATTGTTTTCTAAAAGTCATTGCGTCCAGCGCAACATGAGTATATAAAATCACATTGGCTGTATTTGCAGTGAATTTTAGAACACGCCATTTAAAATTAGACATCTTTCGGAAGTACGTTGTCACTGTCATCATTTTCCGTTAAGCCAGAGGGAATAAGCATGCAAATGTACGTTTTATTTTAAATATTAAGATATAACTTATTAAGACAAAACGTTTTTACATGAAGTAATAATTGCAACTATCTGCATTAAATGTAATTTCTCATTCAAATACCTGTGCTTGTGAGAAGACCATCTCCCAGCCAAGAACGGATAAAGCTGTATAAAGAAGATTTTTCTATATGTGTTGTGGAACTTAGAATAAGCTGAAAAATGGAAAGAAATTCATCAATAATCTGAATTTTGTTTTATGATTGAATACCGTATAAAAAAGGAAGTCACCATTAATTTCCACAACGTACCTCCACGTCTTCAGCTCTGCACAGGTGAATGTCAGGTATGGTTCCTTTCCACGTCCGCATAATGGGAGCATACTTATTTGTGGTGGTAGTGAATGCGTTGAACAAATCTAAAAAATACGCATTTTGTCGTAGAAAATTATTAAAGAAGCACCGTGATCGAAGGAAGAACAAATATCGGAGAGGAAAATAAATCTTTAGTGTGGGTATGATGAGAGTGGGAAGGTGAAACGAAATTTGATGAATGAAAAATTTACGAGAAGATGTGAATGATTTGAAACATTAAGTGAAACTACTTTTCTGGCAGTGGAGTAAGCTGGCGCGTTGAATCGTAGGAGTGTAACGAAAAGTATAATGCGAATTTTCTAACTACGCCTCCGAAGATACTCATGGCATTTTGAATTTGACCTCACAATACCAATACATTACGAAATCTAACTCAATGCGTCCCACAGGAACTGAGAATTTGTCCAGTCAAAATAGACAAACACATATCTCCCACACAATTTTTCCGCCAAACTGAATTCGTTTCAACTGCTTTTCGACGTTACAAATTCATAGGTCTGGAATTCGTAAAATATTACCTGTAAATTTCGAAATATCGGAAGTCCAATATCGCAGGAATTGCTTTTTTGCGCAATAGCTGTCCTCCTAAGCATCACAAATTGATGCAGGCTTTCACGAAACTTTCATAAAACATGATCTAGAAGATTGGTTGTATGCCTTTTTTGTAAGCCTAATTATTTTCTTGATGTATTCGCGTCGAACGGGTAATGTGTCGAATGCGTTTGTGTACTGGAGAACGCTGAATGAACTTCGGAACAAGACGTGAAATGTGCTTTTCGGTACATATTAAATAAAATACATAGTAATATTGAATTGTAAATTGAGAGAAAGCATCATTCGTAAATGTTTACATACAATTGATAACAAAAGCTGACGAGTAGATGACTGCGTAATATACGACCTTGCATCTTAGAGTCTTGAGAAAACCTCAAGCCAGGAGAAGCCGAGACGAAAATTATAGGGCAGCGACGTGCAATTGCCGTCCTCGCAGGAGGCCGTGGGCAACGGGAGGGGGGGCTGTCACGCAAGGGCAAGCAGCTCCGATGGGAGCTGCAGGAACAGGAAAACGCGGAGCAATTCTGTATGCAGATTGACGAAGCTGTTGTTAAGCAAGCCCTCGACACTAACGATGTTCCAACAAATTCTAATTAACTTTTTAGACAGCTACTAATAAATGCGGTTCTTTTGAGGCATGCGTAGTGAGATAAAGATTCAATTTTAGCACTACTCGTAAAAGTGAGACGATGTTCAAATGTTCAGATAAGTCTGTCAATGCAACAAAGAAAACAAAATTATTTCGTCGGACCACATCAACTTCTACTTAATGAATCATTAAGTGATTTGCATATTCGAATAAAAATAAAATGAAACTCAGTAAGGACACGTAAAAATACACAGTAAAAGTGATTTTATTATGCTCGTAGGATTACGCCACAGAGCCTATCGACCTCATGTCGCAACCATTTCTCCTCGCAAAATGTCATGTCACTTTTAGTACTCGTAACGTAAATAAGTTTTATATATTTTTTACTGTCCGTTTCGAATTCATTGATTTTAAGATCCTGAGAAAGTTGCACAAACTTCCAAGTGTTGTGAAAGTTTCAGCGCCACTATTTATTTCGTTAATTATTTAGAAAGCGATTGGTTTTCAAATTATTTATTTCAGACTAAGAAGAAACTTGACCACACTTTGGGGTGTGGTTATTTGTTTTGCAGAACCCTGAATTTTTGTATCGGAATAATGTAAAAAAATATACTTTTGTGATCCAGCCAGGACAAGCTCTAAGCTCCCAACATCTGTTGTAGTGTAGTGTATACACTCGCGTGTGTGTGTAAGGGGTGAGATAGGACAAGGAAGAGGAAGGAAAGATAGCGCGCTGGCCGTGGCCCGTTTGTTAGGGTACTAGTCCAGCATCCGCCTGGTGTTGATCAGAGAAACCATGGAAAATTACCGATCAGAGCAGCCGACCACAAGAATTCTCGTCCAAACAGCGGCTGAATTCGACCTAGCTGACACGGTAGTGTCGAAAATACTGCAATCGTCCGAAGTGGAACCCTAGGACCACCCGGCCAGAGGCACTGCAGTGACATCAATTGATGCCCTGAGCTACCTAACCCCACCTAAGCCGCTTAAGTTACTCAGAAATTCAAAAATATACAATATTTAAATTATGAAAATCTTTATTGTATTAATGTGAAACACCTAGTACACTTTGATAATGAATTAGTATTAATTTAAAGAATATTGTAGTATAATAGGTATTATTAGTGGATATGCGCTCAAAACAATTTGAAACACATTCAAGAATCATTAATGACATTAATTTAATGTATTATTTCTCTCTCCCAGCATCTTGCCCTCATTTTCGGCCTTAAATACGTTTCTGTAGAGAAAACTGTAAGTAAATATCCCTCGAGGAATTGAAGATTATTTTGCGATTCTAGAAGCACATGGCTTTCATAACCCTGTATTGAATAAGGTCTTGCGCGTTATGTATTGTGTATTGTCTTTGCGCGTTATGTAATTAGAAGCTTACCATCATCTGAATGGAACTGCATGTTTGATACAGACTGTGGGCGAGTCTCTGGTATCAATGTACACAAAACCCTGGACTGTTGGAAGTACAGTCGCCACGAGGAAGGAAGAAGTGTGATGAAATATTTAAACGGGCGACCCCCTCCTTCAGGTAAAATGACCACTATTTTCATATTTTGATTACTATAAATATGTATGCTTTTTTTTGTAATTGATGTAAATAAGTGCGTACTTAACTCCATAACAACTATCTAAACAATTCCTTTAGGTCACAGTAATAGCAGCGGATGTAACTCTGTTGCGTATGTTAAAATAGTTGGAGCACACTTTTGTTTTCAAATCTGAGAAATGTTCTTTAATTGTTGAATTGATGACTTGTTGCTATGGAATTGCATCTTTCCGAATAATTTCGAACACAACTTACATCATTTTGGTTCATAAACATTAAAACTGCGACTTTCAACATCTCCAGAAAGTTACGCTATTTTTTATTGTACAAAAAAAGCAACTTACGTGGCATGTGAATCTTCTCGTATATTTTTAAGCATTTTTGGAATACTTAAATAAGGGCAATTAAATTGATGATTTCATTGTCACTGAAAGCTGGTTTTAGGTCACTATCACAATATCAATTACATCTCAAACATTTATTTTACTTAGCCCTATTACCAAAGAAACTAAGTATTTTCGTATGTAGTTTCTGATTTGGAAGTCATCGAAGTACACCTAACGACTTTCATTTTCTTGAAAATACGCTGACATGAAATCTTCATTTTCGGTCTCATTTGCATCTAAATTTCCCGAACGAAAACAATCATGTAGTAAATGTTTAGCAAGAGAACAACAAGGATAATGACTGCTTCTTCCTCAAAATTTTGTTATTTTAAAGTTTGATTTAATTTCTGTAATGTAATGCATTAGTTTTGTAAGTCATACTTTCGTCTTCGAGATTTGAAGGTCGAGGCGAGCCCTTGAAACTAAATTGAAAGTATCTGTTGATATTTTAATAATGTAAGCTCTTTTGTCTCCGGTTATTACAAAAAATGAATGAATGTTTTTGGATGAAGATAATGTTTCGTATTGAATCAGAGCCCGGGACAGTTGCGTCACCCCCCCCCTGTCTGAGAGCAGTCGCATGCCGACGTTCTAGATGCTCATGGCCCCCCCCCTCGCTTACGGACTAGGCAGAAATGTCGATGTTTTAAACATCTTCATATTGACGCTATTGTTTCTTCTAACATCGATGGTTTTGTGCTCGACGTTTTGTGTATAAATAAAAAATTCCATAATCACAATTTTGTAAAATTAAAATTGAGAAAATAAATGCTGGTTCCACTGTCAGGTTTGAGTTCGAACCTCACGAAGGCTGTTTGTGCTCTGTTCATTGGCAACGTATTTCTCGCCCGGGATGAGCCATGGCATACCCACGCCAGGGCTTTCCAACTGGCGGCCCGCAAGCCGCATGCGGCCGCCGGATCTTCTTGTACGGCCCGCGACTGCTTTGAAAAATTTTATTATACCAACCAAATACACATTCAACTGCACAATTCGTCTTACTTTTATTTCATGATATATTAATTTCCTCGTGTGTGTAATCAATCTTTAAGTATGTGAATAAAAGTCGTGTCTAATATATATATATATATATATATATATATATATATATATTATATATTGTTTCAGTATAATCTCAGTAGTTGTAGTAAAAACCATGTTAAATTACGGTGCGGCCCGCGGCTCTTCTAGAATTCGATATGTGGTCCACAAGCCCTTTTATATTGGACAGCCCTGCCCCAAGCCTTTCTTCGTATTTCACACACGGAGAGGCGATCAACGCAGTCGCCGCAGTTGTGGGGAGTCCCCCTTCTTCCCGTTTGCTTCTTCAATGCAATGAGGACAAACCCTTTGAGATGATCCTTGATACACGCGCGCGTTTTCTTCAGCCCTAGAATACCTACCCCCACTCCTTTACTAATATTAGTTGAATTTTGAATAAACGATAGAAACGTGGGTTGTTGACAAAACTCTATTAATCATAAATGTTCGCTCCCCGTATAACACAAACTATTTTGCATTGAAAAAACGATATCAAGATTTATTGAACGTCCTGTCGTCGACATGACCCTCCCGCGCCTGTCGGAACGAGGGCCGAAGGAGACACACGCGCAGGGGCGGCTCCAGCCGATCTTTTGGGAGGGGGCATCGTAGATTGTAATTGAAAGAGATTAGTTAACCATGTAACATTGATATGTCATATTAAAATTATTACCACAGTAATATCTCTTTGTTTTTTAAATGGAATTTTGGTGGGTGGTTCAGTTTATATTTTTATGGCATTTATATAGAAATATAATTTATTTATTCCACCAAAACTAATTAAAAATCCCATGAACATTAATACATCCCATCAACACATTTGTTATTATATTGTGTATTATTTATGTTGTGTAGATATGATACTATACAGAATTATTGTTTAAATAATTACATAATTCGGACATAATAAATATTTTAATCAATTTTCCAAAATAAACGAAAACTCTACGCCAGAGTTGTGCAACTGACGGTCCGCGGGCCGCATGTTGCCCGCAAAAGGTTATTAGTCGAAAGTGAAATTTCCTTGCATCCATGTCGGGCGAGAACATCGCGCGTAGCGCACGCGCTCTGACGGTACCAACACCTCTTTTGATACAAAAATTGGTTAAGTTTATATTTAAGGATTTTTTTTCTTGTAAATTCAGAAATTCAAAATCATACCAATGTGTTTAACTGCGTTGTGCATTGTAGAATCTGATATCGCGCATAGTTCCCTCCCCCTCTCCATCGTTTTCGAGCAGCCAGGCAAACTGCCGATGTCAACAACGCGGTCGTGTCGAACGCCCCGCCCCTCTCCCCGCAATCGTATTAAAGGGAATGGTTCGGGCCCTGGAGGCGCTGCCGCGGGCCCTACGCACCTTCGCGCTTGATGCCGATGAAGGACACGATGGAGCCGACGAGCGGCAGCGCGAGCGGCCCGGGCATCTGCTCCACGAGGCGCACGGTGCGCCTGCGCCGCCGCCCCCACCGCCACAGCGCGCCCAGCGCCGGCACCAGCGCCGCCGCCGCCGCCGCCGCCGCCAGCGCCACCGTCCACCCGCTCGCCGAGTCCATGGCCTACTGGAGCCGCGCCGCGCGCCCGCCGCCTTCATAGCTTCCCGCTTCCTCCTGCGCCTCCCGCCCCGCCCCGCCCCGCCCCGCCCCGCCCAGCCCCGCCCCCCGACTCGCGCTGCTTCGTAACCGTGACTCGGCACCCGCGACCGCCCGCGAGGCCGAAGTCCGCAATGGTGACGTCAAGGTCGCCAATCCGGAGAACCGGTTCCTCATCTGGGCGGTGACTCCTCCTCCTTGGCAGTGCTAAACACCTGCTCTGGGCCACTCGAGAGCTCACACAATGCCTGGACTCAAACTCTGGCTTAGGGAGCTCAGGGCATCTATTGATGTCACTGCGCAGACTCACACGAGGAGGTGGTAGAATTCGACTCCCGATGGTGTCGACGGTAGCACGATTCGACACTACCTAGATAGATCGGTCGAATTCAGCCGCTGTCTGAGGAGAATTCCAGCGGCCCGGCTGTTCTGATCGGTGGTTTTCCGGGGTTTCTCCGATCTATAGCAGGCCAATGCCAAACCAATACCCTAACAAACGGGCCTCGGACCGCCCGCGATCCTTCCTTCCTCTTCTTGTCATATCCTCATCCCTTACACACACACACATTAACATGCACTACAGTCCCAGACATTTCGGGAGACGATGGGCGGGTAGAGTTGTCCCGGTTGGGGCGTTGGCCCGTCGGAGCTCC
>JAHLJT010007127.1:0-11893 GCA_031308135.1 Acheta domesticus
CCCTCAGAAGCTGCATCCTTCGCTTTTAGCGAGAATTTTTCATCAAGTAGCGCAGCAAGCAATTATCTTGCGAAATCTGATACTGCCGGTAAGTTAAAAGACGTAAAACCTGATTCTGATCGACATGCTTGTAATGTGTGTGGTTGTGTATAATGTGTTGAGTGTGTAAATCTCGTTATTTTGGTGAATATATCTGAGGGGGTGTCATTTTTCCAACCCGCTGGAAGTGAGATAACAGGGCCGACCATTACGTGGCGGGCGAAGTTTTCCATCTCTAGGTATTTCCCCAACCTAACATCATCCACCCGGGTAACATCTAAGATTCCGACGTGAGTGGTAGTGTAGTGCATGCGTGTCTATGTGTGCGCTAAAAGGGAGAAAGGGAATCGGAGCATCCGGCCGCTAGAGTTCCCAATCCAGACAGAGACTGAAAGCGATCCAGCTAGGCAGCGGATATAGAGATTGTTATTTTGGACATATATTTTTCACTCATAAGACTGTAACCCCCCTCGTGATTGGATTTTCGCCAGATTTCCAGCATTATTAAAGCGGATGCTCAGATGGATTTTCGATTACCTCTGGACATTAATTCTGTTTACTTCTTCCCAAAAGATAAGTTGCTATTTTGACGTAAAGAGGTGTTTGAGACTATTCTATTGCAGAATTGTTAAGCAATAGCTTTCGAGAAAATCCTTTGAGGCAACAAATCAACAACTTGTCATAACTTAACGAGCAGGACCCACAAGTACATATTCACAAACGAGAAATGAGAATGAATGGATTGTTCGATAAGTGAGTACCGAACTCACAGTATTGTGCTAATTTATGAGTACAAATCTCTGTAACGGGCGTTCTAATTATGTACCAAAGTCCTGTCCTGTCGACCCGGCCGCCCACGTCGCAAGTCGGCCGTTTCCCCTGTCGCCCCTGCTGCCAGCAAAGTGGCCGTTTCCCTGTCGGCCTTGCCGCCCGCGCTGCCGGCTCCCTCCTGTCCCTCTTTGCATCTCCTTCTCCTCGTCTCCTTGTTATTCGCTTCTTCTGTAACTTAGATTTTAATGTGACATGGGAATGGCATTAGTGCATATAGGTAAAGTTATTTAGCTCCGTACTGTTGACCTTCGAAAGCTAATCGCGAATCCGCTAGATTCCTGGAACGGTGCCTCCCTATAATGTACCGATATTTCATTTTTTCACACTCTTTATATCTTATTTTTCACTTTTTCGATTTACGTGTCTCAATACATTACAACTTAAATTATCGCACATTATGTTTTATTTAATCACAATTGTTAAGAGAATTACTAACTGTTCCTGGTACATATTTTACCCATCTATATTTATTTTAAAGTTTTATTTTATTTTATTTTATTTTAATTATTGTACTATATTATAAAATAAATATTGTTTTATTATATTTATTTATAATACAATACAATAATTTCCTATTATTTGCAATCACTGTGTGTTGCTAGACAATTCAATATGTACACGCAGCATTAACAAATAAAAGTTTATAATCATCAACACGGGACCTTACTGATGTTTTTTATGACAGTTATCATCCGGTGAGTTTCCGAATGTTGTATTGAATAACATCATAGAGGATTTGTAAACAAAATATTTATTGTATTGTGTTGGAAAATAATTATTGTTTCAGTCTGAAAATGTGTAAAATCAGTACCAAAAACGTGGCAGTTATGTAATTCTCAAAACAATTGTGACTAAATAAATATCATGATTAACAATTTAATGTTTTAAATATGTTAATGGACGTACAACTGTCGGTCGAAAAAGAGGAGGCCAAGAAATGAAAAGTGAGAAAAGAATAGAATGACAGACAAAAGTAAACTTAAGGGATATAGCGATAATGACGAGTCCTTTGGAAAGGACTGAAGAATCCCCGAGCCTGTGCTGTCAGTCCCTCTGTGAAATGAGTCTGTGTGTTGTTAGCAGGTGAATCTTCGGCATCCGTCAACCTCATCCCTGACGCCGCCATCAGTGTGGACGCGGGCGCTGCCCCTCCTACCATCGTTGCCTCCACTGTCCCCCTCTCCACCAGCGAAGCGCCGTCTCCCCTGTCGCCATTCCAGTCCCCACTGACACCGAAGCAGCCGTCTCCCCTGTCGCCCCCGCCGCCCCTTCTGGCAAGGTGGCAGTGCTCCCGTCCGCACCGGCCCCACTGCCCTCCCAACCAATCCACCAGTCACAGGTGTAGGGAGCTTGGAGTCTGGGCCCACACAGCACATTTCAGGTGCATTTCCTTACTTATTTACAATTATAAGTGGTCTGCATTGACATTTTTAAAGGGCTATACGCCATATTTAAATGCCCTAACTCAAGGCAACGAACCATTTCATCATTTGCTCTGGGGGAAGGTAAATTAGAACAGAATCCGAAATTACTTACAGTAATTGTTACAGATATAAGTACTGTTACATTAATGCTTTAAATAATAAATGAATTAACGTTTTATGGTTGCTTTGGCAGTGATGGTTAGTTTTTACTTTCTTGTCCTTGCTGCGTGAAAAAGAGACAGTATTGTAATTGTGCGCCGAAAAAGAGCGAATTTTAGATATAAAAATTCTTTTTGCCAGGCTCTAGAAACGAAACAATGGATAAGTCACCTTCCTGTTCGTAGTAAATTACTTCCAATAACACTTTGTCTAGTCAGAATCCATGTTTTGTGGTAACTTCGCACAGAAAATTCCATTGACGGCAGAACGTCTGTCCGTCCTCTTCCTCTGTGTCTGTGCGTCATTATGTGGTCAACGCTAGTGTTTAAACCGATCGGCCAATTTTCCTAAAATTTATATTCCTCCATTAATTTAATGGAATTCGAGATCATTTGACTTTCAAACAGATATATTAATTTTTGAGGGTACTTCACACGAAGTCTAAACATTTCCAAATTTTGTAAAAAATGGCCCCGAATTTTTTCATTAAATTTTGCCCTCGGGTAGCGTAAAGAAAACGTAAAAGAATGTTCAAGTCTAATTTCCGTTGAAATCCCTAGTTTTAGAAAATTACGGTAATTTTCGGCGTCCATTTCAAACTGTTTTGGCGTCTTTCTACAACTTACAATATTGAAGAGTAAGATCTTTCTTTAATGAATCTCTTCATAAAGACAGATCATAAAAGAAAATCCTGTAAATTTTCAAAAACATCAGTAGTTTTCGAGTTATTTTGCGTGACATTTAGGTAATTTTTTTAACAAGATTTTCTCCAAAATGTCTCCAAATTTTTCTTTGACTTTGCTCCTTGTTGTACCAAAGAACGATAATACAATAGGCGCTGGTCCCAATTGAATGGTGAATTCTGTATCCAAACAGTAATATCTCTGACATATACACTTTAAGATAATTTTTTTCTAAGCAATATCTGTTCGAATAAATCACTTTTTTTAAATGTACAATTAATTGAAAGAACGGATAGTTTTTCGCAGCATTTCTAAATCAAGTTCATGAAAAAATAAAAAACCTTTTCTGAAATGTCTCTCCAAATTTTTTTCTTCAAAATTGTTCCACGACTAGATACAAGGGTCTTTTTTTCAAAAATGGTGCATATTTCGCTTTTGGTTGAACTGTGGGACGTTTCGAAAATTTCAAAAGTTAGCAATAGTGCGAGAAAGCCATGTGTTGTTGAATCTGGGTTTCTTGCATGAAATTACTCTAAATTGGTATAAAAAGAGTTGTATAGAAAAACTATTTCACTTGCTTTGCCTAGAAGGTAATAATTTTTGCTTTGTTAAGAAAATGTTAAATTATAATTTTTATCTTAATGAAATTGTTGATTAATATAATATGAAATACTTAATAAAAATGTTGAATGTCTCACGTGTTGCGCACAGCAATGAACGCAGATTAAGAACAAATTGGATTTCTTTTCTTCTAGTTGTGCTGAAAAGGAGGAAACAAGTTATTTGGGATTTGCTGTGGCTGATATGTTGTGGACAATAATGATGATGCCGCAACCACTGGATTTGTGCCCGAAATGTCGGATGAACATAACTTTTCCATCGAGCCATGTGATGTGCGATGGCCTGGGGTGTTCGTAATGGCGTGTTCCATCAACTCTCCATCTTTTGTTGACTCAAGAGTGCCCTTTTTAGAAAGATAGGCCCCCTTCCGCAAATCCGAATTCTGAAACATTATCTTAATAAGGCATAACTGTATATGTCAAGTTTGTTCTGGCCCGATTGTCAGAAATGATAAAGCTGGAAGGAACATATGATACAGCGCCCCGCAAACTGTCCCAAACATGGCTGAAGATGTAAAAGTACGCAGTAGTATAATTAAATTGTAGCAAACATTAACATCTGGAAAAAAAAAGAAAGAAAGAAAAAAAAAACTTCGCGCCGTTCTTTAAATACATATTTGAACTCTGTCCACTGAAACATTTGCATTACAATTCTGGCTTCGCGCTGTGACTTAGTGTTCTATGAAGTATGCTGTGGGTGTAAACTGTGAATGAATCCTAGAATCATTGAAAGGAATAAATGCGGTTGATGTACAAAGCTGCTTCCGAGCCAGAAACTGTCCCTTCAACGTGGGCTCTCAATTTAGCTTTCGGCCTCTAAGAAATTACTCCTGAGACAGATATAGGTATCTATGCTTGAATGACTGAAGTACTTTTCGATCGTTCATCTGTATCTGTATCTTTCAAGGAGTGGTGTATTATTGTAATCAAAATCTTACAAGGCTACATAAATTTCCACACAATTTGGAAGTTGATTTTTTTGTGTAATATTTATATTGGTCAATGCCTTTTTATACTTAATATTCTATAAGTGAATTTATTTGTGGTCAGATATTAATCTTTGTATTAGCAAATTTAATAATATTTTTGGCTGGAAAATTGACCTCCAATGTAGCTTTTTCTTCTTGGTAATTTGTTATTTTATTCAATAAGACAAAATTAGCTTTAATTAATATAACTTAGTAGATTATACAGGTGTCATGAATGAACATGCCCATGATGCCAAACATTCGATGTAAATTGGAATGTCAGTCAGTCAATTAAGCCTTCAGATTATTTTATTGTTTGATGATCTATTAGCATTGCACATGTTTGGGAATTCAAGTTTGATGATCTGTTAGCATGATTTATTAGCCTGTATCATTGATATGTAAGTGAAAAAATATTTGAATTTTTGAGGTAATCAGTAAGTTGTATTTATTACATTCTTTTGATTAATAAAATCGTGAAGATCTGGATTATAGGTTTACTAAATTATAATTTATTTTATTTTTTAGCTAAGTCACAATACCTTGGAAAAGTACAGCAAAAATCCATCATTGGGCCTGTTGTGTACCATTAACAAATGAAATAGTGATGGGGCCATACAGTAATGGTGAAGTGGTTTTAAAAACTAATAAATAGAGAGTTGAAGTATGATCTGAAACTACAGAAATTGGCTATGATTTCCGATATTTGTTGATTAATATATTAGGCCTTCTTATTAAGTATTAAAATGTGTGTATTAAACAGGTTTTAACTCCTATTTGGAAAACAAAAATTGAATAGACAAATGTAACAGAATCAACTTCAGCTTGATTTACCTGAAAACGTTTGGACTTAGTGAGTTTCTCTAGTATAACAAATAGATAGCTTTACAGACCATAAAATGTGGGTGAGAGTGGGCAGATAGATGAACAATTCTAATTGTACAATTTAAGTTGTACAACAATTCTAGTTGTACAAGTATATTCTTACACATTGTAAGAAAATGAAAATATTTGAAAAGTATTATAAATAATTTATATTTGTGATAGAACATACTAAACCTTTTTACTTGCAAATTGTGGAAAAGAATTACACAAATTTCATTTGCATACTATGCCATTCACTCCAACTCCAAATGATAATGTTCACACTATTTAAGAAGATATTTAATGTTTTTATTCCATATTTTGCAATGACGTTTATACATCAAAAATATTTCTATAAAATATATTCTTTTGTGTATGTATAGTCAACATTAAGCATTGCATTTTTAGTGGGATTGTATATCTTGATACTTGTACTTGGAAATTGAATCTTAATAAAGAAATTCTTGTATATTACCAACTAACAAAAATAATTTTCCTTTACATTTATCAATATACCTGTCTTCCTTTAAATAATTTAAACCTTTATAGTTCATAATTGATATTGTGTAATAACTAATTTTAAATGCTGGAAAAATGTAATTATAAAATATCATATGCACATTTGTTGTAAAAATGATATTATTTGAAAGGAATATAAATGAATCAATACTTGTTAAAACAATGTAGGTAATTATTTTATGAAAATTAACATTTTCTCCATTTTAGATTCTACATAAATGTAGCAAATGTTTGGTGTTAAAAGAACATAATTTCGGTTAATGATATTCAGTAGTCCATAACGATATTCAGAGAGTTTAAGAATAGTGAGTTTTGTTTAAAGTAGGGTCAGACACTGACTGATGCAACTTTTATAAATGTGAGCAGAGGACTTAGGGATCATAAAGTGGTGAATATTATTAAAAGTGCAAAACCTGAGAAATTTGAGGTAAATGAAGTAACAGGATCCATTGTTACTGACTTGAAGAAATGGTGGAGGCCCTTTTACAAGAGGAGCTAGGTTTGTGTTTTCTCTCCCCTGAGACAAAACACAAACCAAGAAGTGAGAATGTCGCATTTCCTTTCAGCAGTTTGGTACCATCATGAATACAATTTGGGGAGATTTGGATACATATGAATGTACAATTCTGTAAGAGGCCTCATCTATTGTTTATTCATTCTTGGTGAAACTCTTGTACGTCCGTAGGGATTCCAGCTTATCCTTTGGGAAACGATTAAACCAAAGTGTCAAAGAAGTCAGACTTTAAGAAAATTACATACCTGCAGACAGTACATATCTGCAGAGCACATAGAGTTTTATGAGGATTATACAAAGTGGTCAGTTCCTATAGAATATGTAGTTTTTTATAAAAAAGAAAAAAAGGGAATTCATGTTAAGCACAGAGGATTTTGTAGTTTAACCTAACACTTATCAGCTACATTTTTTATATGCTCAACATAAATTTGGTTAATATGTTTGAGAAATCTTATGACATACTTTTAGAGATAAATAATTTTTTTTTCCATGATAAAACTTGAATCATAAAAATAAACTACAAAGTAAATGTATTTCAGTATTTGTTAACACAATGTCAGTCAAGAGCATTTAGAAACAACAAAAGATATTAATTTTCTGTTCTTTTAATTTAATGTTCTTTTTCTGTCATGACTGTTATGAATAGGTAGAAAAATGCAATTACTAGAAAAGCACCAGTAATTTTAAAGTTTTGATATTGAATAGATTTTTTTCAATTTCCAAAGTCCTTTAGTTTCCTGACTGACAAACTTTAACAAATAGTGATTCTAATGTCTACCATTTACAACAAAAAATAAGATTTTATTATCCTGTTTCTATTATTTGTGAATGATAGTTAATTTATTTCAATAATGTTACTCAAGTTCTTAAATATTTGTCTTGAACTGAGATCTATTTTTTATTTGTGAAATTTTTGAAATTGGAAATAGTAACCATTGATCAGTATTCATACAAACTGATCTTGCACTTCTCACTTTATATTCTAATATACTGTCAAGTTCGAACATTTTCCATTGTACTAGCATTCATAAAGATGAAATGTATGATGTATCTTGAATGCACTCTTCAAAGCATGCAATCATTTTTAATTTCATAGTACTAAACTCAAGAACAAGACAATATGTTATTCAACAGGTTTTTCCTTTCAAACATTTTTCTTACGTGCTAAGAAAGAATAATTGATATTAAGCACTTAAGAAATAGAGTACTAGGAATAATATATTACAACATTTGATTGAAATAGAATCATTTTGTGACTGTGAATGAATATCAGCAAATATTGAGGGAAGGAAAAATACATTTCCATTCAAATTTAAGTGATTTGTAGGGTAAAAGGAAATATTTATACAAGAAAGTGGAGAACGCTTTTACAATATTCTCTCAAAAATAAAATTTCCTTATTTTTTGAATTTATTTATAGATAAATCGAGTGCCACTATCTAAATAAAATGGATATATTACTAACAATACAGAAAATAAAACACCAATCCCCAATTGTTTAAAAGTTGAACACAAAATGTCTGAGTTAATAATTACAAAAGTAACAATATATTGGTTAATGAATTGAATCACATTCTCAAGATTTCCATTCAGTAGCCTTATTAATATGATTGTATTGGAAATATATTTTTATAAAATAGAATCGTCAAAATAAAGAAAAGATTTTTTTTTCATGATCCTTTGAGCTGAGGCAGCTACAGCTTTCCAGCCTTAATGACTTCAGCTATTGACGTCGATGAAGAAAAGTTTGTTTTAAGTGATATATAACATGCAAAGTATTCTTTGGTCAATTAACCACATAAGTCCCTAATTCTTAAATTTGTATGTCTTGAAGTTATCACTATTCAGTAGTTGTAATTAACCCATTATATCCCGAAATTAAAAATTTTCGAATTTTGCAACTATATTCATTCATAAACATATTCTGATACCTTTTTACGTGGAAACAATGTATTTTTTAAAAAATGTTAGATTTTTGAATAATTTTAGGAGCGTATGATATATCATACGTTGGGATACAAGGGCTATTTTAAGTAAAGTAGATTCCTAATGCAATGCATATATTTATTTCATAAAGGTTCACAAATTATTAATTTCATATGAATTGGTTTACAATGCATGGTATTTAAAGAAACATTGTTTAGGATGAAGACCGATATTACATTTTCTGCAGAGAAATTTTGTACATTTGCCGCAGTTTCCACATCTACGTTGAGTAGGTCCTTCATCAACTAAATGATCTTTTCCATCAAACCGTATTTCATCAAGTACATTTCTTGATGTTTTGGGACGTACACCCCGGGGTTTCTCAATATTAGGGCATGTCAGAATAGCAAGAAACAATTCTTCTTGTAAATTCCAGAAGACTAATAGTGCTATCAATATTTCGGTACAATAGCCAACTGTTAACAACAGCCCCGTTGATGCAAAATCTGACAAGTGGCCAGTACCATTTTTTTGAGCGAATTCTTATGCGGTTAGAGGGCTCGTAAACCATCAAAGAGGTCAACACCTCCCATTCCTCTATTGTATTCGCGAACTAATGTAGGCTGTTGTATACTTATTTTCTTTCTTTGGTTTCTGCTCCATCGTAAGCATTTTCCCAAACCAAAACATCATCAGTGCTTTTGTTTGTTGCTAGAGTAACAACATTATTGTCACGCCATCTGACAAGTACTACGGCATTCTCACTGTCTTGA
The DNA here is from genome assembly GCA_031308135.1 of Acheta domesticus. Classification (NCBI taxonomy): domain Eukaryota; kingdom Metazoa; phylum Arthropoda; class Insecta; order Orthoptera; family Gryllidae; genus Acheta; species Acheta domesticus. Next base: position 9,321 of record JAHLJT010007127.1, read on the forward strand.
AGTACTTGGTATTCTCCTCGAGGATCCTTTTTCATTTCGTTTAGAGGAGCTTTTTCTATTCTATCATTTCGAATTGTGCCAACACAATTTATGTCATATTCTCTCAATGATTTTAACAGAGGAAGGGAGTTGAAATAATTGTCAATATATACTGTTGATCCGGATGGAAGAAAATCAAAGCAAAGTCTTTCGGTTACACATGTTCCCAGAGATTTTCCTTGTTCCCTTTCACTGGCTCCTGTGTATGGTTCAAATCTTATCAAATAGCCATTTGAGACGCAGAGACACCACAATTTGAAACCATACCGAATAGGTTTCCCTCGAATAAATTGTTTCATAGAGTGGTGTCCAAAATATGGCTCCATAGCTTCGTCTAAAGAAAACATTTTCCCCAAAGGTAAAATTAATTTCTGAAATTTGCTGTTGAAATGCGTGATGAGAGGCCTAACTTTGTAGATTCTATCATGCTTATCTATGGTATTGTTGTCATTCACGTGAAAAAATCTGTGGAGACAATCAAAACTGTTCCTCGACATTGCGTTTTGTACCAAAGCATTGTTGGTGTCAGGCCGTGTCTCCCAGTACATACGACGATGCGACACTCTACAATAACCCGATAGGATCAAAATTGCAATGTATTTGTAAACATCTTCATTAGACAACTGTATAATGAAACCTTTTTGGGCAGCATATTTTACCGATTCTTTGACAATATGTTCAATAATTTCGTCATCAAGAATTTTTCGAAATAAATCTATAGGTGCTGCTTTGTTATACTTTAGTTTTTCTATTACAGAAGGTACTGTTTCAGATGTTTCCGAATACGTGATAGTAGGATCTAAAAATTTTTGGGTGTACATTCGAGATGTTTTAGCCCGTGCGTGCTTTATTTTATTTTTTCGTGAACCTTCACCTTTACGACAGTCTTCTCTATTAGATCCTGCAAGGCGTTTCAACATCTATATCATGCTTATTTCCCTCTGACACACATCTCACTTCCATTCGTTGTTGTAAAACTCCTTTTCCGATATCTTGAAACGTTGATACGTTTCCTTCTTCATCACTGCGAGCATCATCTTGATCGCTATCTGCACCATCCGCAGGAGGCAATAGAACCATTTCCAAACTTTCAGCATTATCAATTTCTTCTGCAACACTGTGAATCACACTCATCAATGTCAATGAGAGCATTCAAAATCTCTTCACTCGTTCGCAGATACTCGGGCCTGTGAAAACATTCCACAACACGTTAGTGCCCAACGTATGATAAATCATACGTAAACTGTAATTGTACGTCATATCGTCATTTCACAATTTATTTATAATTTTCTTATACCAATCTCTTTTTTTAAGATAATTAACTATATTTGACCCAAAAATAGTTAAATATGTTACATTTATTGGCATAAAATGGTAAAAATTTGTACCTCTGCGTTCCCGCGTTGCATCCGGAAGACATCCTGACATTCAACAATTCGTTGATACTACAAAATAATAGTTGGCAACATGATCGCTGTTTCCGTGCTTAATTCAAACCTTCTCCAATCCCAAATTAACGTACTAAATTCAAAAAAATAAATTGTATACGAGTTGTATTAAAACTTATTAGGTGATGTTCATCGTATGATATATCATACGCTGGGATATAATGGGTTAAGAAATGAAAATCGAAAGCTAAACTTTGTTGACAAGTGCAATCTAACTGAAATTTAAATAGTAGCGAGAAAATAACAGTGTGAAATTTTATTCTCAAATGTTTAAAAAATTAATTCTACTTTCTGAATTAGTTATTCTTGCACATTTTTGGTTTCTAAGCAGATTCCAAATAATTGAATATGAAATAAAAGGAATTTTAACAAAAAGCAGTTTGCACCTCTTGATTAAGTTTTAAGTACCTTAAAAAAAAATGAAATTTGCAAGTAAACGAATTGCATATGCGTACATAGCATATGTTAGTGGTGCACTCTTACAACCTAATATTGTAAGTGATCTCTTACATATTTGATTGTGTATTTGTTTGGTGCATGTTGAATGGGTTGTGGAAGATCTAAATCATACAAGATGAAGTATTTTCAAGATGCAATATTGCAAGATGCTTTTAGTTTTATTTATTCATCATAAAAAATATTTTGGATACTCTTTCCAGTGTGCAACAATATGTTCATGAATATAAATTATTGCCATATGAGATGTTTTTGTCAATTAATTTCTATAGTTTCTCAGAAGAGGAAAGTTCAACATAGTGACAGTGTTGTAAAAGTATGTCATATTAAGATTGGACAGGCTACCATAGAACATGTACATGTACAAGCATGCTGACACCTGTGAACTCAATAGATAGAACAACAATATCTTCTTAATTTTATAGACACTTTAATTACAGTGGTTCATTAGTTTTCATATGCATCACCTTTTCTAGATATAATCTGTCTCTCCCTTCGTGATCCCTGAGGTCTACATGTATCTTATATAACTATGAACTATTGCAAACAATGACTGAGTAAATTAAGTTCAAAATATTGCATGATAAAAATTGATTTTCTTTTAATTTTAATTGATATACAAATGTACAA
>JAHLJT010007128.1:0-20405 GCA_031308135.1 Acheta domesticus
AATTTTTTTGCACGGGCAAAACAGTAATTTTGGGCTTCTAGGGGCCACTTTTCAAAATTTTCGGAAACAAAACCCCTTAAATACGACAAACAAAAAACAAAACTACCCAGTTCTCAAATTTTAAATTTCTCCCACCATAAGTTTGGATATTTTTTGGACTCTTCAGTGATACCAGAAACTTATTTACCTACATACCCTACATCTCCGAAAGTAAGGTTAAAAAAAAATTGTGGTTGTTATTTAACACCCACAAGACTGAAAATTCGAAAATATTGTGTGGTCGTAACTGCGAAATTTTTTGTTCTTTCAAAATTTCGAAACTCACCCCCTACGTACGATAACAATATTTAAAACCGATCCCAATAGCAACTCAACTCAAAAAAATCTTGGCCATAATTTGGGTTTTTTTAGTGTCATCAAAACCCCGAAATCAACTTAGCAAAAACGAGGATGGAGAAGCTAGAATCTCACTATCTCAAAACTACGAAATCCGAGAAACTTCACACATATTCTGGGAGAATTATACCGTACACGTGTATTTCCAACATTAAAAAGAACTAGTGGTGCTACAACAGCACTTACTTTCCCGTATTAGAGGAAACGGCTATATAGTAACTGAATATTGCACTTTGTGCGCTACTAACATCTTAGCTTACAACTCACTGTTTCCATCGCAGTGTTTTGTCAGAACTGTGTGAATTCTACAACTGCACAAAATTTAATACAAACGTTTTGTAAACCTATATTGACAAAAGAAACCTGATAACCTGGACAATAGAAAATGCATAGGCCATGATTAGAGAAGTATTTTAAAACCATGCAACAAATTCTGTACTCACTACAAATGCTACAGCATTTGGTGCGAAAACTGAATATTTTCATGCAAATATCAACATAAATTAGACATTATAACTCCTTTTCATACAGCTCCTTCAGGTCACAACAATGATACGTAATTCACAGAAATTCGCGAGCGCAAAGTGAATTCCATTGTTGCAGACCCTGCATTGTCGATATTCCGAGAGCTATTATTCTTTTTACTTAATTCAAATATTTCAAAATAAATTATTTATAAATATTAATATGTAAGTGTATAACAAAAGTTCTAATGTAAGAAACGAAGAAAGAATTAATCACAAAATTGCCCATTCTAATTTACGCACACGCTGTCCAAGCGCTGTAAATTTTACAGCGGGCTATTATGTTTGTCACCAATTATAGAAAAGCTACTCGTATTTTGAAAAATTAAGCATGACCTTATTTGAAGATGTGGTTTTGATAAATACATGTAATTCAGAACAAATGTATTTTTAAAATTTTAGTTGTGAGAATACGACGAAACGCGAAGCGCAGTCAATTCCGAGCGGACTTTCGTTTGTCAGAAATTATAGAAAAAACAACTCATATTTTCAAAAAATTCAACACGACCTTATTTGAATGCACAGACTTTCCCGTATTAGTTTTCTATTTTTCCTGGGTCTTCGCTAGCTATTCGGATTGCCACATACTCTTTCTTGCCAGCTACCATCTATCATCGCAAAAGTACATTTTTTTGTCATTTTCTTAATTTTTTTCGGTTTCCTATTGGTAGAACAGAAACATTGATTTTAGAATATTAAAGAACACAAAAACCTAGCCGTAAATGGCAATTTTCCTTTTAAAAATTATGTGTCGTTTAAGAGAAATGGCGTTTTAGCACTACTAAACTGCGAAATTGAAGCTCATTTTCACAGAAAATTTTTGAGTTTTCAAAATACTTTATTTGAAGTTATTTGAAGCACTTACACTCACAATATAATCTCTTTACAAATGCGGATAATGTGCATATTAAAGATGTGAGAGATCTTTCAAAAAATTTACATTTATATAATTTTTGAAAAACAAAAAACTCAAAATAAACTTTACGTCATATTAAAGAGTGTATTTAAGCACGATCTTTACCAAAGTTGTCAAGAAAAAAATTTGCAGCCATATATGAGAAAATGACGTTTGAGCATTTCTGAAAATGCCGAAATTTGAGCTACTTTTCACAGAAAACGATAGTGTTTTCGAGAATTTGCTTGACATTATTTAAAGCATTATACTTGTAAATATATAATGTGAAAAAATCGCCGATAATGTAAATATTAACGGCGTGAGAGACAAGTAAAAAAATTACATTTTGTAATTTTGAAAAGAACAACCTATAGACCAGTATGGCTTTTATGTCAACTTAGAGTAAATTTACCACTATCCTACAAAAGTTTAAAGAAAAACTTTGGAGCCGTTTTTTCGAGAAAATCTGTTTTTGTAATTTTTTAAAATTGCACATATGCACGCAATATTGCACGAAACTACCAAAATTGTGAAAAACATTTACATGACCTTTATTAAGAACTCAATATGCAGAACAAGTTTTTATTTTGAAGAAAAAAATCTCTATCTTCATTTTTGTAGTTGGAGAAGACGCCGAAAAAAAATTCAAACTTTCACATTTTCGAATATTCAGAGCTGTACGTGAAAATCGGACCTATGCCATGTTAAATGTATTTTCCTCTATTCATACAAGAAATTTAAAGAAAAAATTTGGAGCCGTTTTTGAGAAAATGTTGAAAATCCCCGCGGGGCTTCATATAAAGTACCCCCAAATTTAAAGATCTTTTTCAAATCACAAAGCTTCGACTAGAATCAGATCGACCGGGGAATATCATTTTGAAAAAAATCGACCGAACGGTTTCGGCGCTAGCGTTGACCACAGACGGACAGACGGACGGAATGCGTCATTCAATCGATTTTTAAGTATAAAGAAGCAACAAATCATGGATTTTGACCACACAACTAGATAGAGAGTTTTTTTTCTTAATTTAGCAACTGGTTTTATCCCACTTATTCGTTTTCATCACGGCCCGGCAATTATTTTTTTCCGCCGAAAATTGGCCATTTTTTCGCGTAGCATTACATAACTTTCCCTATACTACGTATATCATCCGTGTATACGTACGTATACGGGAAGTAAAAATGTATTTGTTGAGAGTTTTAACCATTTATTCGGACAGGATCAATATCAGCCTTGAAATAATTACTTTAATTCATTCCTATGTACATATCCTATATGGATTTATTAATATTTCATACAAGAAAATTCTCTCCAAAAAGCAGCGACGAATTAAAAAGATAAAATAGTTATTGAACTATACATCTCAATTCTAAAATCACAATCAATAATAGAGAAGCCAAAAATGGGAATGGAATAATGCCTAGTATAAAGGCACTACAGTTTTTCGCAATCTTTCATTCGTCCAAAAAAAAAAAAACAAAAGAAAACAAACTTACTAACAAATGTAAACTATGGAATTTACTGACATTTGAACACATACCACAATAAGATGCGATCTTGAAATAATTTGGGCATTGTCATGTTTTCATGAAAAAGAAAAGCAAAGTGAAAAAAACTGTCCGAAATACTTACCGATCTCAATATTTGTTGGTTTTTTTTTTCAAACTAAACACAGGTATTTCGCTTCAAGCAATCCAATGTTCTACAAATAACATGCATATTATGGCAAAAAATCGCGACACGCATATCTTTTGGGGTAGATGCATTCTTTTTGAAAAGATTGAATATTAATCAAAACACCCATTTTTCCTGCAAAATTCAATATTCGTGTTGCTAAAAACGTGCCATATAGAACAACACATGATAGAGAATACGGCTATACTCATGAATCATTTTGAACTTCGCAGTTTCTTCTCCAAGAAAAGAAAAATTCCGTGAAGACTACAATATTACATTCACCACTTTCCACTTCTGAAAAAGTAATCCAAATTCTGTACCAATTCAAATAAGAATTTATTAACAATTGCAACATAAATTAGCTAATAAATTCAAATCTCAAATAATTTTGGGCTAGATTAGTTCGTATTAAAAAGAGATATTAGTCAAAACCAGTCCATATATTTTTTCGATATTCGACATTTCCGTTCTTATAAACCAGAAGTACTAGGATATGGCTCATGGCATTGGCGTGTGACATACAATAACATATTATGAATAAGATTATACCCACAAATAATTTTGGGCTTCTCTTTCTTTTCAAAAAGTGGAAAATTCTCGTGAGAAATACGTTATACTATAACTTTTAACTAATTTTTTTCATTCTTCATCACAAAATTATTTCTGAAATACTTTAATAATTCAATGAGGAACTGATTCAAAATTGCTCATGCATTACCTATCAAGTTGCCAATCTCAAATAATTTTGGGCTAGCACGTTCTTATTGGAAAAATTGGAATATTCATCAAAACACACCCAATTTTTTTCGATATTCACTTTGCGTTCTTATAACACCTGAACGATTTGGCTCCCGGAAATTGAAGGCCATATACAACAAATGATACGAATACGATATACTAACAAATGATTTTGGCTTCTCTCTTTCTTTTCCAAAAAAATGGAAAAATTCTCGTGAGACTCGAATATACCTTTTTACTAATTTTTCATTTCCTCACAAAAAAATGCTGAAATACTTTACTAATTTAAATGAGAATTTATCTAACGATTGCTCATACATTACCTATTAATATCACAATTTCAAATAATTTTGGCGAGGGCCGTTCTTATTGGGAAAAATTAATATTACTAAAAACTTTCCCAATTCTTTTCCAACATTTAATATTTCCGTTGTTATAAAACCTGAACTACAAGGATTTGGGCTCCTTGGAAAGGCGCGTGACGTACAACACATAATAAGAAATATGGTTATACCCCCAATAATTTTGGGCTTCTCTCTTTCTTTCCAAAAAATGGAATCTTCTCGTGAGAACTACAACATAACCTTTCGATTAATTTTTCATTCCTCACAAAATAATCTCTGAATACTTTACTAATTCAAATAGAAATTTCTTAGTAATTGCCCATTTATTACCTATTAATATGCCAACCTCAAACAATTTTGGCTAGCACCGTTCTGACTGAAAAAAAATAATATTAATCAAACACACCCACTTTTTTCGATATTCAATATTTGAATTCTTATAACACCTGAACTACAACGACTTAGTTTCCGAAAATTGAACGTCATATTCCACATAATATAGGGAATAGTATTATACCCACAAATAATTTTGGGCTTCTCTCTTTCTTTCCAAAAATGGATCTTCTCGTGAGAACTACAACATACCTTTTCGATTAATTTTTCATTTCTCACAAAATATCTCTGAACTACTTTACTAATTCAAATGAGAAATTTATTAACACTACCCATACATTACAGATTAATATGCCAACCTCAAATAATTTTGGGCTAGCACCGTTCTAATGGAAAATATACAAAATATTAAAATCCAAACCACCCATTTTTTCGATATTCAATATTTGAGTTCTTATACACCTGAGTACAAAACTAAGCTTCTGAAAATTGAACTTCATATTCCACACATTATAGGGAATACTATTATAACCCACAAATAATTTTGGCCTTCTCTCTTCCCTTTCCAAAATGGAAAATTCCCGTTAGGAATACAACATACCCCCTATTCACCAGTAAGAACCAATGTTAATTGTTTCCCTTTGTACAGCCCTGATTTTTTGGAAGAAGAAGGCGGGATAATTTTTTTCCAAGAGCCTAAAATTATTCTTAATTTTTGGGAGGGATTCAAAGATTTTTCCTAAGGTTTTTTGAATTTGGTGTTGATTCACCCGTAAGAACGTATGTTAAATGTTTCGCTTTGTACAGCCCTGATTGTCGGAATTTGAAGGCGGGAATGATTTTTTTCCAAGAGCCCTAAAATTATTCTTAACATTTGGAGCGTTTTCCGATTTTTCCTAAGGATTTTTGATTTTGGTGTTTATTTCACCCTAAGAACCATGTTAATTGTATCGCTTTGTACAGCCCTGATTTTTAGAATTTGAAGGCGCGGATGTTTTTTCCAAAAGCCTAAAATTATTCTTAACTTTTGGGAGGGGTTTCAGATTTTTCCTAAGGTTTTTTGATTTTGGTGTTATTTCACCCGTAAGAACCAATGTTAATTGTTTCGCTTGTACAGATTTTTGGAATTTGAAGGCGGGGATGATTTTTTTCCAAGAGCCTAAAATTATTCTTAATTTTGGGATGGGTTTCAGATTTTACAATTGATTTTGAGATAGATTCTGGGTGGGCGCTGCTAGCTTTAGACTAAAGCTAGCAGCGCCCACGATTTCGGAAATCCAGAGGAGCCTAAAATTCGGGAATAGAGCATTTAATTAGCCTAAAATTAGCCTAAAATTTTGGATATAGTTTGGGTTGAGATTGGTTTCTGGGCGCTGCTAGCTTTAGATGGCTCGTGAACTGTACGTCCGTGGACACGGGGTTTACATTCCCCCTGTCCACTGCCACTGCCAGCATGCCCGCCCGCACACGCGCACGCACGCACTCACTCCCCAGTTCCCCGCGCCGCACGTTCACCCACCTCATGCCCCGCCAATCACACCCTCGCAGTCCCGCTCCGTCGAAGCAAAATGAACTTTCTCCGGGCGGGCGGAGGAAGGGCAGCCGGGCGAGCGGGCGGGTGGCGGGGGAAGGATAGAAAGGGGGGCGGTGGCGGCGGCATGGTTCCTCTTGAGCCAGCGAAGGGAGGGAGCGGTAGCCGCGCCATTCTGCTCAAGCCTCCCGTGCGGAGCGCAGATACTCCAAGCGCAGAAGCAGGAAAATCAAATTTATTAATATTTTGGGGGGACGCGTGAAATTCATATTCGCGCCCCCATAACACTACACTGCTACACCATGGAACTCCCTTAACTGGCGGGAAGATCCACAAAGAGCGCCCAGCTGGGCGGAAGTTACTGTTCATTGGGCGAGCCGGGAAAATGTGCCAACACCTTCCTGTTTTTCTTCTCTCTGCTCATCATGGTTAGTTGGTTAAATTTAATGGCGAAAATTGAATTTGAAAACAAATAATTTAATACGATCGCCAGCCACCAATATGTGCAATTGAAAATCAGTAATTTGATTTCCTAACCAAGACTCGGAATAGCAAAGGAGGCAAGGAAAGGGAATCTGACACATGTGCCTTTAGGAAATGGGTGGAAGTAACATGAAACCCCCTAGGCAGATTGTCGATAGTCACTTTAGATCATACAGAGCTTTTTATAAACTCTTCTGCAAGTATCGACTGCAGCTATGTGCCAGGTTGCTATTCAGTATTCCTAGCAGCCAGAGACACATATCCACAAACTTCCATGTAACAAATAACATTTATTAATAATTAAGTAATATGTATATGGCATGTACTTCAAATAAAATTGACAAAGGTGAAAATCAAAAAAGGGCACATCAACATAATAGATCACATTAAAATTTTACTTACAAAAATAGTTGCTTTTAGACAACATGAAAAAGCAACAATGCAGACATTAACTTGCTGCCTTCTAGCATCTGTTTTCCACTTTAGGAAATTGCTGAGAGGCGCATTCAGAATAAATCAATAACGACAAGACGCTACAATTTAGTCACCTTCCTTAAATAATCAAAAATAATTACAATGCCATACAGAATTAAACATTATACAGAATTACATGTGGTTCTGTCCCTCCCTTTCAATACCATATCATTCATAAATTATGGCAATGAGTGTGTATTACATACAATTACACAAGTCTCACCAGCTGAAACACATTTGGGAGGACCTAGGATCGATCAGGGTGGAAATAACATGGTGTAGCGCTCCCGATGATGCGCAGTAGCAGCCAATCACGTTTGATCTCAGGGATCACGTGAGGGAAAACGGCAGACACACGTGTTCATTTGTTTTGCGACTGCGAAGGAGTGAGGACGCGAAGACGAGAAGAATAAGTGCAGCCACGGCGGAAGATCGTGTTTTGTTGGCGAGGAAAAGGGTTGTTATGTTTTTTACAATAGGTTATTAAAATTATGTATTTTATAGGTCTTACCTTTAATAATTACAGAAGCATACATCAATCAATTCGTACGGTGCATTATTTTTGATTCCGTATTTATTTCCAAACATATTTTGGTTTATAACCTCTCGGCTGTCCGGGTGACGCCGCGTCGTTGGCAGAGTGGCCGACGTTTCGCCTAACATGTAGGCTTCCTCAGGGCAGTGACATGATATACGTCCAGTATTATATGTTGTTCTGACTGGGCGCTCGGGTGGGGCAGGTGCGCCGTGATTGGCGGAGAGCTCCCTCCGATTGGCTGGCGGACAGCCGAGAAGTTATGAACTCGAGCCGCGGAAGCTTACGTGTACATATTTTGGTTTAAAACAAAGAAAATTAAAATTATTTTCGTGTGTAGTTTATGATGCCTAAATGCTACATCAGGAATTGTGCCAGTAGGATTGGGGCAATTAGGTGATGACAATAGACTAATTTTCGCTTCCCAAAAGAGCCAGAATTAAGGGCAGCTTTTGGGAAGAATTGCATTCAATGCAGATCAAACTTTTTGAATAATTAAAATCCAGTGACTTCAGTTTAGCTAGTTATGTAATTGCTTTATTGAATATTTTTGTGGTTATAATAGCTTTAATGAATATACTTATGTGAATATAATCTGGTTAATGTACTTTGTGTGTTTGAGATACATTTTTGTTTATCAAGGAAATAAAAATGTGAAATATTTAATCGTAAATGGACAGTCTTGAGGAATGAAGATTATTAACAGAAATAAACTGTTGTAACGTGTAAAAAAGCTTCCAAAATATTTTACATAACGTCCATTGTTTCAATTAGAAAAACTGCAGGACATTTATATTGGTGAAAATTATTTTACGTTCTCCTTTTTATATCTTAAATCTTTAAATGTTATCCATTCTATAATTACTGTACTATCTCCTAAAACACAAAAGAAATCCATAAAACAATTTACGTGTAATAAAGAAATTAATTTAATTTATAAAAACATTTTAAAATTTTGTATTTTAATGTACTGAAGTGTATGATGTATATTAATAATGATTAACAAGATTTATAGTTAGCCTAGTGCAGGATGTATTTATTTAATACAATATAATGATGTAAGTATGAACTTAAAAATGTGTAATGTCAACTTTGCAGGTAGAGTATGCCAACAGCACTTTGAGAGTGTGTGTTTTCAATCTAATGATTCACCGTGTGCGTCTGGCAAGAAATTTGGAATCTTGTTCCTGGATCTGCACCAACGAAGTGGTTAATGTTGAAGAGAAAATTCAGTGAAAAGCCTGGGCAGGTGAATAGTATTAGCTTATTACAAACTTGATTGTTTCGTAATTATTAAATTATTAAATAGCCTATGTAATAGAGAAGATTTGATTACAGAATAGTTAATTTTATTGTTATATTGCAGTGAGAGGATACCTCTTAATGTGTCCAAAGAGCTTTTATCATCTTTGCAGAACAATTCTGATATCAGTCTGTATGTAAGTGTAAATTACATAACATTTTATGTATTACTGTTATTATTATTATTAACACATACTGTTCTTTCTTTTTGAGACATTGACTAATAAGACTTGACCTTAATAACAAACATGACAATACTGTACAATTTAAGACATGACAAATGACTTTTTATTTTAGAAAAGAAGATAAGGCCTGTAAAAACAAAACTTGTTTCAAAATACAAAGGTAATTTTGTATTCAGGACACCAATCGGAAGAAACTTACACCAACAAGATTGGAAAAGGGCTGAGAAGTTAATAGCCATCAAAGGAAATCCTCACACTACATTTTTAATATAATAATGTTCTTATCTTATAGTGTTGCCTTCTTCAATATCAGGCTTATATTGACGGTGATGCAGAAATAGAAGGATAATAAAAAATCAAATTTATGATGAAATTATTAGAAAAAAGTTGTAAAGGTGGTGAATGTCAATTGAAATTTTATCAAGAAATGATCATCTCTTCTTGACTCGATAGGCCCCAAACCAATTTGTCAACAAAGAATTTATTGACTAGAATATAAGTAAATGAAACATTGAAGAAAGAACTAACATATTGATCTTTACCCTCCTGTAGAGCATGGTATTAAAATCTGGGGCAAGGTACCAATTGCTACAGTGCTTTTAACATTTTAATTTTTTTCTCCCTAAAGTAGAAATTGTTACTCCCTTCATGTCACTTTATTAATTTCTTATGGCAAAGACGCATAGAAAATTTTCTTATTCTGTAATTCCTAACACCTTGTCATAAATACAGCTAAATGTTAAGTTTTGAGAAAATGTATTGGTTATGAATTGCAACAATTGGAAGTTAAAGGTAACTTGTTAGTATACCATTCAATACTTTCATTTCCATTCATAAAGCACTTTACATGAAAGTTAAAAGTGATGACATTTTGTATATTTTATCAAAAATAAAATAATTTGATGTATTAAATTTGTTGCCACTTCTGATTTTTTTGTATTTCATATATCTTTGTAGACATTATGTACAGCCATTGAAATGTTAGTTGTATATTGTAAATGTAACTTGTTACATTTTTAAAATAAATATTTTTGTTTGGTTATAAAATTTGTATTTGGTCCATTCCTTATAACCCCGTTCATTTTCGTTATGAGTTAAAATGAGGTGAAATTTTATGTGTAGTTGATTAGACAAAAATATCCCATGGGTTATTTTTTGAATTGTTACATTTGTATAAATTCTTTCTAGACAGTTGAAATATAAAAATTTGTGAACAAATCAATTCATAAACATCACCAATAGAATATTTTTAGAGTCCTTGTTAGGGAATTCCTAATTTTTATTGTGATTAAAAGTATGTACTTTATTATAAATACTACATTTGGATCAATTATGTTTTAAATGAATAGAAATGAGCTGTAAAGCCTTGATTTCTAGTCAGTTCACCCTTGTAATATACCAAAACTTGGGAATGCAATATTTACGGCAAATACTCGAATATAGGTGCATTACAGGGAAAAGATCAGACAGTCGCATGTGGTGGCTAGGGAACCGGTAAACATGGGGTGGATATCTTGTAATTCCGGTGCGATAATAGTTAAATGACCGGATGTGAGAGGGTTTCTGGGAAAAAACAATGAAAAGATTGTCTTTTGCAAGGAAGAAGGCATCGTCTCGATCACTCTCTTACGAAAGGTTGGTTGAGAAATAATTGCGTTTGACGAACAGTTTGGAACTTTAGAAATTTGAACTCTAACTTTCATAGTGAGGGAATGATAGGACTTTATTCACAAACTTTAATAAGTCGTGTGATTTTTGGGTAAAATACCAAGGGAAGACAATAGTACGGATATATTAGAATCAGCGCCGTATAGATAGTGTTGTACCAAGTAGCCATAGTATCATGTAAAATGGGTAACCATAGTGTTGTTGATGATGGAGACAAAGGGAATGCGATGACAGAAATGTATTCCAATGGATTACGAATAAATATGTTCTTTTAATGAGAATAAAGAATAATTATTTTATGATGGAGAACTAATTACGACGGGAGATCAACACATCAATATAAAAGATAAGTATATGATCTTTTTATAACATCATTTATGGTAGCAGAGCGTGAGACATGGATAATATAGGAATCAACAAGGTTGAAGTTTTAAATGGAAGTAATTTTGCTGTATGGAGTGTAAGAATCTTTTCATTACTAAAAATTAAACATTTATATTATGTTTTAACTGAATCTCCTCCGGAACGCGATACTACAAATCCACGAGCGGTACAAGATTGGGAAAAATGGACACAAGATAACGAAGAGGTAGTTGGAATAATAAATTTAAGTTGTCATCATCAATATTAATGACAGTAAGAGGGATAGATGAAGCTAAAACGTTGTGGGAATTGTTGAAGAGAAGGTACGAATGTATACATAATAGAAAAGTGCAATTAAAAATAGTAATAATAATAAATCAGCTTTCCATTCCAATAAGTATTCAAATAATACTTCTTATGGAAATTAACGAAATAAATATTTTCAAGAACGTAATAAAGATTTCTGCTGCAATACTTCCAATGCTATACAAACAAATACAAACAAATGAACATCGTGAGATAAATAGTAAACACGAACATGTACAAATCGTTTCTAATAAAAATAATAAATTATCATCTAATGTAGAATGGATACTAGACTCAGGGTGTTCATCTCATATGGTTAATGATATTAATCTATTGTCACATTATAAATCAGAAATAATTGATATTTCTACAGCATAAAAGGATAGAAATATACAGTCTACTTCAAGGGGAGAAGTTCATGTAGTTAATGGCATTCAAAATATTAAACATAATATTACATTTAAAGATACTCTATTAGTTCCGCAAGTAACAAATAATCTTATTTCTGTACCAAGTCTAGTAAAACACTATAAGAAAATAGTATTAAATAAATACGACGCTAGGGTTTATGATGAAGGAACAAATGAGCTCTTTATGCAAGGAAAATTCACAAATAATATGTTCATTATTAATTTACAAACGAAATTTAACAATAATTATTACAATTAAGAAATATGCCAACAAACTAAAGTTGAAAATGAAATATTATGGCACAGAAGGTTAGGACATATAAATAATAATTATTTATTAAAATTGAAAAATGACAACATGGTTTATGGTCTAAATAATATTACATCAACGGAAATAACGTGTGATGCATGCATCCAAGGTAAACTTACTAGATCACCACATAATAAAGTGTATCAAGAAATAGCCACAAGAATATTAGAAAGATTACATCTTGACGTTTTGCGGTCCAATGAAACATCCATCTATATCTGGGCAAAAGTATGTTTTGGTCGTAGTAGAGGAATTCAGCCGAAGAAACTTTACAGAATTTATTAAGGAAAAATCAGAGGTTCCTGAAAAAATAGAAGAGTTGATAGAGAGAAGGGAGAACGAAACCGGAGAAAAAGTAAAATATTTAAGATCGGATAATGGTACTGAATTTACGAACAGGAAATTTACACGTTATTGTAAAAATAAAGGTATTAAACACGAATTTACAACTATTCACTCTCCGCAGAGTAATGGAATTGCAGAACGGGCTAATAGAACACTAATAACCACAGCACGTGTTATCCTTTTAGCTTCCAACCTTCCAATAAAGTTTGGGCAGAAGCTGTATCAACAGCAACGTATTTACATAATATGTCATACAATGAAGCAAAGAATAAAACTCCAATAGAAATATGGAGAGGTAAAACCCTTTATGTCCTCACGGTACTTGTACATACCACTATGTTTAAGCGTCACAACAATGGGTACACTGCCTGGAATCGAGCCTATTCTGAGAATTAACAATGACCGGGAATGTTATTAGTTGTGACCGGGAATGTTATTACCAGATAAACTTGATCCGGGGGCTCGCCGTCTGATGCTCCGACCGCCTTTGCCACCATTCCCAAACACTGCGTACACCGCACACAATACGTTTCACCGGCAATCGCTGATGTCCATCCGTATGCAGCAAGTTGACGCATCAATCATTCATGCTTCCCACATACTACTTCCATGTTTCCCATCATTCATCCACACTGTCTCTTATATTTTCCACCTTCTATCACAGCATTGGACACAGTACATCACTTTATTGTTCTTTGCACTTGCTTTTCCTTTAATTTCTCTAAAATTGCCGCTTTTATTGCGTATTGGCGTCTAGTACATGCCTCATGCTTGCCACCCCGCGTACACGCAAATGCATTAGAAAGTCGCTTTCACTAATATGCGGTCGCGCATTCATCATGTTGCGACTCAATAATTAACGTCCTTACAAGTTCTGTTTATCATCAACTCACATTACTTCCCAAAAACGCCATCCATGAAGTGCCTCAGTTTCAATTTCGTCCCATCACGTCGCCTTCACCACACTAGGCAAGTGTCTACCCAGCACACTATCGTTTTTCCATAAATCCGCACACTCACAGTCATTTTTTTACAGTTCAATATCACAATTGGTGTTCTCATAACATATTCTCATGACACTAGTGGCTTTCACTACCATATGTCGCTCGATTACCTTGGATTTCAACGATCCCACTCGTACCGATGTTCATACCGCCATTGTCTAACCGCCTCCTCTCTGCGACTGACCGCCGATTCGACTCTTCTCCCCTCCGCTCGGTCATCCCTCGCAGCGAGTTCGTTCGCCGAGTCAACCGATCTTCCCTCGGCGATCGACTCCTCCTGCACGCGCCAACCTTGAATTTCCCGTGCTCATGAATCAATGGTCACTGACCAATCAGAATATATATATATTCTGACGCAAACCCGCCCCGAACTATAACAATTTAATGCCCTCCACAATTGTTGAGCGTCAGGGCGGTGCGCAGATATCTGCTGTTGCGAGCTTTCGTTACCTCTGGGCAGTGGGATCTTTTTGGGTGTTGAGAGCCAATCCAAACAAGAACACATTAACAGTTAAATAGGGTTTAATTGCCTCAAAACCCACTAAGTCTACTACAAAATCATCATCATACATAAACTTCAATGCAACATCAACACACAAAATATTCACGTCAAAAAAAACAAAGACTCTTAAAATTTGCACATTAAATAATTACTCAAAGAACTAAGGAATTCCTTTGAAACTAAATTTTGGCCAAACTTATCTCCAATCCTAATTAAACAATTCGTGATCTTTAACAATCTTAATTTAATTTTCTTGCATAAACTTACACGAACAAAACCGCGTGCGCTAGGGCACCACTCTCTCTACACTTCAGTTGCAACTAAGAATAATAAATTAACTACATTATATTTACAAACTCTTTAGGTAATAAGGCGTCAAAAATGGCTAGTGCGTTATGAATCACAAACTGAAAGTTGTATTACCTCCAGAGTCCACTACTTCCACGTATTTTTCTCTTTTACATTTCCCTTAGTGCGGCGCGAACTCGACCAAGATTTTCGTGCTCAGTTACCTTCCCCTTCCACTCAGCTGGCCTTGCGTCCGGGCGCTGGCTGCCGCACAGACACAGATGGCTCGTGCAACCAAAGTCGAGACCTCGCCTCTGTCGACTCGTTGCCTACCCGCCGTTCCTTCTCTCTTCAGCTCCCGGCCCCTATTCTCTCTTCTGCTCCGGGCTCCGCCCCCTCGTCCAATTCCGAGTGGTATATGACCGGCTCTAATCTCGTCCAGCACGTCCGTTGTGCGCGCCCGGTGCTTTCCGTTACGCCGGCGTGATATAAGACGTGCCAGTCTCTCTCTCCTGCTGCAGATTACATCTGGTTAAATCTCAGCGTGAACTACTATCGCAGTTTAATAGGCGAATTCACCACTGTGTCGTAACTGGAGAAAACTTTCTCTCAACATCTAATAAAATTCGCGGACTGACTAGTACGTCTTTCTGACGTTGGACACTCCTAGCTATCGTCGTTACGGCGAATAATACCAATACCAAAAGGCAACCGTTGGGTCGGCGACCCGGAACCAAGAAGACGCTTCCGCTCGCGGACTCGCGTTTTATGTGCCCTGTTGGTAAGGGTAACGCGGCGTCCCCCCTCTCTGGCTGATGTACGTCATTTTCGTCGCGTCGTTCACCGGACGCTGCGGGCGAGTCTTCTCGGCCGCGGGCACGCCCTTTTCAAAATGCGCCGCGCTCTCTTCCCCGTTCTATTGTCGGCGTTATCATGTGTGGGCCCCTGTGACGAACCTCCACACATGCTTTCGTCACAATATGTATATATATGTATATATATATATATATATATATATATATATATATATATATATATATATATATTGAAATGTACCATTCTCACGTCTCATCAAAAGCGTGGCTGTAATTATGTCCTGTTCCGAATTTATTAAGATTTGGGCGCCAGAAACAGGTTACATGAATTACTACCACAGTTTTTCTATCTGATTTTAGCAAAATTATATAAAAAATCTAGCTAGCTTGGGTCGATGGGTCCGGATACAAAATACTCGTTATCGCCTCGATAGCCGATTACCTGATCTGCCAACTATACAGTCTGGCGTGGAATCTGAAATGTAATAATTATGCTTCCAACTAATAAAAAATTATGATTGACAAATGAAAAACTCTTTTCTTTTCCAAAGAAACAAAATTCAACAATTTATTTAACTTTAAATTAAACAATTAATGTGATGGTCATGACCCTTTTTGAAATAAATTGTCTCTTTTATACTGCAGTATTTTTTTTACCGTTTGTGCATGCCAACGCTCCGTGGTCGCTTCTCACTTGGCCGTTGTTAATTCCAATTTCCGCTTCTTTCTTCGTTCTTGCGCCGCTGCTGACACGTCCAGTCCACACTGCCTAAACTATTTGTTAGTTCTCATCCGACGCTCCTGGTTCCTAGTCTCTCCCACTGGTTATATAAACTATTGAAGTCCAACTGCAATGTCCGAAAATCGGAACAAGTCCGCCGCGAAATCACTTCTGGTAAATTATTTTCAAAGTCCGGAAACAAACTAGCACTTCTCTCACGAGAAAACTATACAAGTCTCACTTTCCCACTATATCGTCTACAACGATCTTTACGCTACGGCACCCAGAGAGAGAAAGTTCGATCTACACTCCACGACACCCAGAGTCGGAATGTTCTGTTTAATGCATTTTTAAACCCTTTATGGCTCGGTAGGCGTCCATCCTTCTATTATTTCAAACACGGCGGCAACATTAGACTATCTGATCTTTAATAGCCAACCCGTGCGTCTCTTACAAATCCGAGTAGCCGCGACCTCAGACAGTCATTCGTTTTTGCACCAATTACATCTTATGTTCTTCAGCCATCTAGCCGGCGTCCTAACGTCATCAAAGCCCGTGAATAGTTTGTTGACCTTGCCAACCTCTGCGCTGACGTTGCTAAGGCCGCATATACCGCCATATCGTATACCCATTTATAGCTAATATCATTAAATAAAATCTATCATATTATGGTATATCACAATATATATATATATATATATATATATATATATTGAAACGAGTCTTTAATTCGACACTTCACAACGATCATTTGTTAATGGGGACAGGGATTCTTTTCCGGGAATGGGTTCTAGGTTCCATTTTCCTCACCAATGGAAACACGTAGGTAATCTGACTAAACATGAATATTTAACGGTAGATTACAAAAATTAGTTGTTTTTCTTTTTTACAATACATCTGTTCGATCGTCACACTATCCTTAACAACCTCTTAGTGGCTGACTTCGTATTGTCATAGAATTCCACTTATTGCTCACAATTTTAATGACCATGGGGCCTCCACTACTGATCACTGCTTCCTATTCCTTCCCCACCCCCCTTCTCAATATCTTTACGTCCGTTCTTACCCATACAGTCTCTCCCGGCGAGGGCCTCGTCACGCCGTGTCTGCGGTCAGCCGATGAAGCGATGCCTCGCGAAACGCCGGCGGCGCTCGGGATTCATCGGGTCGCTGGCCGCCGGGGTAGGAGGGACACTCGCCGCCGGGCGCCTCGTCGCCGCCCGCAGTTACTCTCGGCTTAACATTTTCTGCCGCGATTTCGCCGCCCACCATCGTTATAACGGGCTCGCCACGCGTCACCCGCCAACGTTCCTCAGTTCTCTGTCCGTGATAAACCTCTTCTTCTACACCTCGCAGTCGGATGCTCAATGCCGCACAGTTTGGGTTCACACTATATTCACCTTGCATCCATTCCCATGCTTTGCCGCATTCACGCGGATTCCACCCCGTCTAACATAGTTCACTGATGAGATTTCTATCACTCCGATTACAGTTCCTCATTCCTGCATGATCACTAATACACGGTTACCAAACATCACCAGTCAGATGCCGCACTGAACTCCACGTGCCTCCGCCGCTACACATTTACCCACGTGATTGTTTTTATTCACTGATATTATCTTTACTTTAGTTCACTACTACAACTATTTACATACACTGCATACCTTCTTCCTCCACATTGTCCCTCCTTACGCTTCCCACTCTCGATGAGTCTGGATTTCAACACTGTTCATACTTTTGTTTCCGCACCGTTTGTAAGCGTCTTTACCATTTTATGGTGATCTCCTCACTACTGTCTTTTCTCGTTGGTCACACGCGCTTCGGTTCCCCTCTGATTCGGTTCCAGCGCCCGATTCAGTCGGCGCGCCCTCCGCTACCGCGCAATTCAAATGCTTGCGTTCTTAGAAACGTATTATTATCATTGTTGTAATGATATTAATAATTCGTTTCAATATATATGTATATAATTAGCTGATAACTCTGCGTTGCTGAAGTATTTATCACAATAATTTATTAGGCAGAAGAGACATTCCATTTATTCCCGCCGGCAGGCGTTATCTCCGGTCTGCTGCCTCTCCTCGTCAGCCGCCGTGCGCTGCTTTTCAAATGGGTGTTAACAGCCGCAAAATTGCTCCCACCTGGAAATACTCTTGTTCTGCATACTCACTTTCTCACTAAAATGTTTACATTTTTAAAACTGGGCTTCCCACCA
This sequence comes from Acheta domesticus, assembly GCA_031308135.1. Lineage (NCBI taxonomy): Eukaryota > Metazoa > Arthropoda > Insecta > Orthoptera > Gryllidae > Acheta > Acheta domesticus. The sequence goes on from JAHLJT010007128.1 coordinate 18,363, forward strand.
AAAATAACATACATACACTCACACATTATTTTTGTAGAATTTTATGTATTATTCCCATACTTTCAATCTGTTGCCACATTGTAATACTCTTTTTTAATATTTTTTCTTCTCTCGAATTTATACAGAAAAGTTTGAAATTGATATTTGTTCACATGTCGAGGCAATTGGGCAATTGCAATATAAAGTGCTTTTAATTGAATTCGACTACGCGTTTTAGGGTCCTTGATAAATAGTGGCTGACGGAAAGGTGCCATTAACCACTTAAATAATTGTAATCTACAAAAATCCGAGGACCACACAGTGGATCCAGGCTTAACCAAACTTTTTCTGTTATCTAATAAACAATTCTTTTGTTCTATTTTCAACAACATTGAAAAACAGGGTTAACACACATTCAATTCCTTCCATTTCTCACTACTCTTTTGCTTCAATTATACCTCTTTCCGAACTTACTTTCATTAATTTAAATAATCGTTTCTTCACCAGCCAAGGGTACAGTTTCTTCACTGTAATAAAACACTTCCCTACAAAAATTCACAGTTTCAGTCTAACACATAAATCATTCATAACTTTCATTCCACTTTTTCATTTCTCAAATACGTAATAATCATACTTGTACTAAAACCAAACTAAGAACTATTTCATGTAGAACACATATGTTCAATTGCAAGTACCTTTTTACGACAATATCAAACAGCCGTCAGCAAAATGTCGTTTTCAAAATATATATTGTGATATACCAAAATATTATATATTTTTTCAATAACATTTGCTGTAAATGGGTTGGATAAAAGGGTCTGCAAATGGCGATATACAGCCTTAGCAACGCCGGCATAGTGGTTGGCAAGGTAAATAAACTGCATTCAGGCGTTGAATAGGTGGGGGAACTGGCTAGATAGACAGATAAAATAATGTGGGATTGGTCTGAAAAGGAATGACTGTTGAGGGCGTGGCTACGTGGTTTGATAAGAGGGGGATGGATTGGATAAGGGAGAATAGACTGCTCAAATTTTGTCGTTTTGTTTTTAAGAAGAGGAACGAAGGACGGATACCGAAACGTTGAGGGCGGAAGAACGGGGCAGAACAGGACATTCTGGCAGAGGTCGCCGAGTAGTACATGTCGCTCGCGAGAGATTTACGTTAGTGAAGCGGGACTTGTAAGTTGACGTGAGACTCAATGGTTTTGGACTCTGGAAGTTGATGTGCAACGGGAAGTTCGATTAGGACTTTGAAAGTTTTTTTTCATATTGCGGTTTTGGACTTTAGTATTTTACCACTAGTTGGGGAAGACTAGGAACTCTGAATATCAAGTAGAACCGGTAGATATTCTAGGCAGTGAGGGCTGGATGCGTCGGCAGCGTCGCAAGATTAGAAGAGAGAAGCGGGACTTGGGATCACCTGCATTCAAGTGAGAAGAGACTGCGGGGCGTTGGCGAACAAGATATTAGATAAGTACTGCAGTACAAAAGATATATTTTAAAACGAGGTCATGACCTACGGACAAAAACAATTGTTAATAGTGTTAAATAAATTGTTGATTTTTTTCTTTTGGAAATGAAAAGATTTTCATTTAGTCAATCAAAATTATTAAATAGTTAGAAATAGATAATTATTCCCTTTCAGATTCCTCGCCATACTGTACAGTTGGCAGATCAGGTAATTGGCTATCTAGGCGATAGCGATTATCCATAACGGGACCCATTGACCCAGCTAGACGGACATTTATCAATTTGTTTAAATTAAGCTGTGGAAGCATTGTTTTTTTTAATTAACGTAACCTGTTCCTGGCGCCCAAAATTTTAATATAAATTCGGAACGGGTCACGCTTATAACCATCTTAGATGAATGATGCCAACGATCTCGTAGGAGGCTATGGCGAGACGTTGTTCGTACATTTCAATATATCCTTCTCGCTTGAACACTTAATACTTTTACGCCTAGACGCAATAAAAACAATGTCCAAGTTACTTTTATAAACTGAGTGAAGAAAAAACAGAACCATTCTTAAATATAAACATTTCGCATTAAATTATTGACGGTAAA
>JAHLJT010007129.1:0-14941 GCA_031308135.1 Acheta domesticus
TGCAGAGTGCCTACGTTGAAAAGCAATGTATACTTGTGCTTATCTAATATGAGTATATTGCAATCTTAGGAGAGGATTGGATCCGTGTTCGCCCTCAGAACATTCGGAAGCTAAATTTTTCGAACAATTGTGGCCACACTACATTCGACCGATCAGCGTTTCTCAATGAAATACTGTAACCGCTAATTGTCGATTACATTTTAAACCAAGGAGAAAAATAGAAGAGAAAACTCGACACCATATTATTAACTAATAGTTTCTCTGGTGGCGTAGAGATGGCGACAGCCAGGAGATTCATTTCAGAACGCACTCTGATAGTAACCAATCAGAAACTTTTGGGGAACAAACGGAAACGGCATGAACTGATGTAGAGAGAATTCATCCCTATTCTAGTTCGAGTCGCCGAGGTGAGCAGTCAAAAGAATTCGCTTCTTATCGTGTTTGAGCCGCCGAGGTGAACAGTTAATTTTTTGTGCACGGCGTAGACGACGAGCGACACGTAGTAGGCTACGACGTATAAGAAAGTCTGTATTATTTTCGGAAATCTCATTCTTGAAATGTACTTATTGAATCTCAAGAATTATAAGAACTCTGTTTGATATTACAACTAGTTTGGCTCATTACCATTACGAAGTCATAATTGGAAGCTCTCAACTTGCATTCTTATGCGACCATCATCTTGGAGTGATCGATGGTAAAACGTCGCTAAGCAATGAGAGACGGCGCTCGGAGGCATCCCACTTTTCAACGCGGCAGGCAACACGGAGCGGTGCAGAAATCCAGCGACCTTGGAGGCGTGGACGCCGTTTTGCAGCCGGCTACGCAGCGCAGAGTATTCTTCGGGAGGTCACCGGTCGTGAGTTAAACAAATACCGAAAGAACTTTCACGAAATTTCAAATTAGAATTTCACAGAACAGTTGTCTTGGTAATAAGTCGAGTCATTTCTTTTTCTCATAAAGTCGTAATTAGAATCAGATTCAGATATTTCTTGTGAATAATGTAAAAATTGTGTTCTTACGTAAAACTATTTAACTGAATTCACGTATAATTGATTTAAGAGTATAAATAACACTTAGCAAAAGTGAGCTGTATGAAATACTGAATGGGAGGAAAGCCGTCCGATTATTTATTTCATAATAGCATTTGAAGGACTGGCTAAAGACTTTGTTAAACGAATTTTTTTATACTGAAAGGCTAAGGATGAGCCAAATTTCAATTGTAAGAATTAAGTGTTATATTATTAATTGATTCAAAGGTGTTAAAAAATTTGGAACATTGTGTGTGCATGTATTTCTTTTTCAGGATCATTATTTGAATTGTATTTCGTGTGTTTTATTAGTGATTTTTGTTATGTAAAGTGTATCTCTGTGTGTATAAGTTATTATTAGAAAACAAGGGATCAAAGTTAAGATTACATTAGAAAATCATAACTGCAGTTTAGGTAGGAAAGGTAGCTACCAGGATTTAATGGGAAAAATATTGAGAACATAGGTAAAATTTGTAAATACAATTGTAGATCATATTTCATTCATTAGAATATACGTTCAATATTGTTTCAAACTAATGAACTGTGTTTACTTGCTAATTGGTAATTAGTTGAACCATGACGAACCCACCCCTGACAGGGAATTTTACCTTCATTAGAAATAATCCCAGGTTTGCGTGACGGTGCAGAAGCTTGTCACGGAATAAGTAAATTAAAGATTTACTTTTGTAACCAAGTAGAGAAAGCGGTTACAATACGCCATCACTTCGTTAAGTTGATGGAATTTCCTTGTAAATCACAAAACAACAAATATTAGAAATCCGAGCGCGGAGTATCGACCGCCGTACTTTTCGCATGGAAGCGAGCGTGCTACCACTTGAGCTACGCCCGCATCTTCGTTACATTGATGGTATTTCCTTAGAAATCCCACATTTATATACAAATAAAAAAAATCCTCAGCAATCTGGAATAGCAGGTATCCCCCGCCGTAACTCTCGCATGCTAAGGGACCGCGCTTCCACATGAGCTACGCACCACTTCGTCAACTTGATATATTTTTCCTTACAAATAACCATATTTATAACAAAGCAAAAATTCTTATGAATATGGAGGCCCGGGGTGTCCACGCCATACCTCTTCCAATGGCAAGCTGAGCGTGCTACCACTTGGGCACGTCCGCATTTCGTTAAAGTTGATGGAATTCCTTATAAATCACCATATATAGATTATATATATATATATATATATATATATATATACCAATCAAAATATTCTTAGGAATCTGTAGGCGCCCCGGGGTATTGACCGACGTCATCTCGCAGCTAAGGAGCGCACTACCACTTGAGCCACGCCCCTGTTTCGTTAAGGTTGATGGTACTTTCCTTATTAAGTCCCCACATTTATATAAAAATCAAAACAAATCCTAGGAATCCGGAAGCGCGGTGTACGACCACCGTGCCTCTCGCATTGGCACGAGCACGCTCCCACGTGATTTACGCCCCCACTTCCTTAAGAGGGTTGATTTGCCTTATAAACACTACATTTATATACAAATCAAAGAATTCTAGGCCTCTAGAGGCGCGGATATCGACAGCGCGTACCTCTTGCATTGCTACATGAGGGCGCTACCACTTGGACTACGCCCCTATTTCGTTAACGTTGATGGTATTTTCCTTATCAAAACCAACATTTATATACAAATCAAAAGAATCATAGGCATCTGGTTGCGCGAGGTATGGACCGCCGTATCTTCCGCATAGGAAGGGAGCACGCACCACTTGAGCTCAGCACCTACTTGTTAGCATTGTTGGTGTTTTCCTTATAAAGCAACCATTTATATACAAATCAATAAATGCTAAGGAATCCGGCGGCAACGTATCGACAGCCGTACCGTTCTCGACACATAAAATGGGTAACGGCCAAATTCAGAAGTGCCCGTCTTTCCGCGCATTCTGGCACACTGTACGGACGATAACGCCATCTGGTTCTTTCATAGTTAACTATTACAAAAGAACATTCGGAACCAACTGCCAACGACTGAGAAGCTGATAGGCTAGATTTCCCGCAATCATGATCTCTAGTTTGAACGTTCTCTATGATACGCGTGTTTATCCGAATGATTGAGAGTATTGGCGTAGAAGGCACAGGGGGGCGGGGATAGTCTCCATCGCGTCGTCATGCAAGCCATTCGATCGTCTACAAGAAATATATCAATAAAGATAATATCATACAATATGACATAAAAAGTTCAGCACATGCAATAGAATTAGTGGATTTGAAAAGGAAATTTGGAAATATTTAATTCTGATTTACTTGCAAAAAAATCAATTGAATATCCCCTCTTTTAACGCAAACAACTTACGTACGTGTATGAATATTACGGATCCGAGACGAAGAAATGAAGTGTGCGAAGGCGGCTCCAGGATCGGAAAAATAATTGGGAGTGGGAAGTTTTGGCGAAGTAATAGTGTTCAAATATCAGTGTTTACGAAATTTAAGGTTTTTGCAATAATTAAACTAGGTATTCAGTAATAATTTTGCATCGCTTGTCAAAATTGTTAGTTTGCAATATTCACCTCAAAGACAATTTGAGGCCCTTCCTCCGTATAGCGCACGTTGCGGAATTGTTTATAAAATTGTTAATTGTTGAAAATTGTTAATTTGCAGTTTTCGGTTCTGGAATATAAGACCCCTTCCCTCTTCAGAACTGCAAAATTTGGAAATTGTTCATAAATTTACAATTTTGCGAAATTATTTTATTGTCTTTTCTAAACTGCCTTTGAAGGAGATGCAAAATTCTGCAATCCAATCGGCGCTACCGCCTTTCGTTTTCGAGATATGTAATTGTTTCTAAGAATTAGCATGTCATGACAACTCCCATTTCTTTGGAAGTCAATGGCAGTTCTCTCACAAATCTACCCTTCAAGCTGTTTCCCAAATGCAACGTGCATTGAGCGACACTCTTTCTCATGCGACCCTGACACCAGAATGGTATTTGAAACTACCTTCAGAACGCAAGTCGATTGCTTTGCGGAATGGAAACATGAGTTGTTACAAATGTTCTCTAAATACGTAAATGCCAAGAAGGTCATCTTATGAGAACAACAAATTCTCTGAGCATATGAATGAATCAGTCATTTCAACAGCGGAGCCACTACCTTATAATAGTAATAACATCCACATTTCGTTAATTATTGTGTTATTTAAATGCAGCCCGTGTTCAACCATGCAGAAAGCAAACATTAATAGTATCATTTAAACTAAATATAACCATTGTTAGGATGATTACTTTCAGAATAATTGAACGACCAGAATCTTACGTTCTCTACCATTGACTGAAACACCGGATAGAGGACGGCGGAGAATGTGATTAAAAGGAATAAATATTCTATATATTGATGTCGACATTTTGGGGAAAATGCATAACCTAACTCGTTGGGAGCCGAATTTGATTCTCATAACAAAATTGTGGCTGTCACTTCACGCATAAGATCTTTAAAATCTATTCAAAATCTGCTCCAATTTTTTTAATTGTTACCTAAATTTTAGTAAAATGCTTTTGCAATTATGATTTATGTTCGATAATTAGTAAATCCTCTCGAAATCGAAAATCTGATTTGATTTTTGTGATCCTGACCTACACCACCAAAATTCAAACCATATTTTTTAATGAAATCTATTCTTCAACTTTAGAACTTTCTATTTTATAGTTTATAGTTTTTCAGAATATTTATATTTTTCCGTAATTTGAATATTTCGAGCAAAGCTATGTTTCATTCGAGTGTTACTATGTATTTGTAGTTCTTGTGTAATATTGTCTCCCCTCTAAATTGAAAAACTAGTGGTGGACATACTCTCTCGATTTCTTTATAACAATTACGTAATATAAAATTCAAGTTAACCCCCAGCAAAATTTCACAATTCCAACTGGATTGCATATATTGTCGCGGCCAATGATGTCTCATCTCTTAATTAAAAATCGCGGCATTGATCCAAAAACGTCGTTTTGGGAGTGTTTAGCACCCGCGAATCACTCTCCGAACTGAGATTTGAATTGAGAGCATAGGTTTCGAGATTTCATTACATAATCCAGCTGGTGATTTACTACAAGTAGTCTCACCAACTGTGGGCCACCCCTATAACTCCTAAACGACTTCCGATATCAAAATACAGTTTTCGCTCAACAATGTGGAGTCATGGAGCAAGTGAAATGGTGTACAGATATTGTTTGAAATACTTTTAGTTTTGGAGAAATTAAATCAACTTTGATTTTTTTTAAATCGAACCATATATTTTTCTTACTAGCAATAGATAAATCATAAAAAGGGGAATGCAATGATGTACATATGTTCATATTTTGATAGTATTTTGTGTAATAAATTATACTTTCTGGCAAGAGATTTGTAAATGAAACCTGCACTTTTTGCTGTAGCTGCTTGTCGCTATTGTCACTTTTGGTAAGGCCTTCGCGGCCTCTCCTCGAAAGAGCCGGCGCCGGGAATGCAACCTTCCTGAATGGCAACAGTTGCAAGTTGACACAGGAATCTCGTGCATTTAATTTAAAATCACTTGTCAGAAAGTATAATTTTGTGCTCAAAATACTATTAAAACAATAACATGTTACGTCATTGCACTCGTCTACTTATGATCTACCTCTCGCTAGTGAGAAAAAATCATGGTTCCATTTAAAAAATGAAAGATGATTAATTTTCTCGAAAACTAAAAATTTTTCGGACAATATCCTTACGGTACATTACTTGCCCCATGATTCCGCATTGTTGGGCGAAAACTACATTTCTATATCGGGAACCGTTTAGAAGTTACGGGGGAGGCCCATAGTTGTGGGACTGCCTGTATGCCAAACCTCGCAAGTGTTGGAGCGTTTTCGTTGTCACATAAAAAGAAACTAGTGTTGCAACAGAATGTCACAGAGTTTCTCGTACTAGATCTCTTCTGATTTCTTTAATCTAGACTAGTTTTTTGGTTTTACATCACCTACTTTCCAGCTGTCATCCATGGCTGACATTATTTTATTTAACATTTTCTCAATTTTTCAGGCCATTTAAAATAGAAAATGTGATATTAAGAATATTACATAAGTTAAACCTAATCCTATATCATAATTTTCGATTAAAAATTTTGATCCGTTTTGAGAAAATTTTGAAAATGTTCGGAGGCTTCATGTAAAGTACCCCCAAAAATTAATGAATGCTTTTCAAAATCGCAGGGCAACGCAAGCCAAATGGACAGGGTTTCTTCAATTTGGAAAAAATCCTACGCATGGCTTAGGCGCTAGTGTTGTTCACATACACCGGACAGACGGACGTTTTGCCGTCAATTGGTTTTCGGTATCAAGGACCCACAACACATGTATTCTGGATAAACTACGTGTTAGAGGATTTTTTCTTAATTTAGCTCAGGATTTATCCACTTTTTCGTGATCGTGGCCTAAAAATGACTTTTTTTCCAGAAAATCCGCCGTTTCCTCGTGCAGCATTACAAACTTTCCCTACACTACATATATAATTTGTATATACGTACGTATACGGGAAAGTAAAATATAAAAAAAAGGAGAAAAGAAATAACATAGTGATGAAAATGAAAAGGATTCACGACAAGGAAACCCAGCCACATACAAAGAGAAAACAAAAAAACATCCTGGAAACCGTAGTTGGGAATATAAACTTTGTTGATGCATTCTTTATTGGAGAAAATAAACAGGAAGAATAATGAGATAAAATGTCAATCACGGAGAACAAGAATAAATTAAAAGATAAAGACACTTATATAGAAAATGTTCTCACAAGACAGGAAGAGTGATCTATGCTGCACTCTGCAAGTAGCAATACAAGAAAGAGAAGAGGGGGAAATAATGAAGATCGGCTATAAAAAATAGAAATAATTTAAAATGGGAGTATTGGGACAACACCATGAAAAAAACTCAAAAAACTAAGAAAAAGTTCATGGACAAAAAGCATCAACGCTAACAACACACGACTGCATCCAAGACACCATATAATAAAGAACAATACGTAAAAAAAACAAAGAAACATCAAGATATGTATTACAATAGCAATGTCAGGACATTGCTGTGGGGATAGAAAAATGGAACTCATTCACGCTTCGTATATACGTATGTATACGGGAAAGTAAAAATCCACTAATTTACAAAATTATACTTTTGTCTTGACAATGTTATGCATGAAACGGGCAAAATTCGTGATAGCGAACAAGGAATTCTAAAAAAAATTGTAATTGACGTGCGGCATTGAAATAACACGATTTTATTGTAGTAAAATAAATAACACGATTTTAAATCGGAAACATAATGAATTTTAAAATATTGTACTGTTATTTTCTTTTTTCCACAAACAAAACTGTTTGTATGTCTTAGAATACAAAAGGACAATGGAATTGCGGTCTTAATACTTCGGATACCTCGAAGTTACATACTTCGGAAAGAGAGTCTTTTAGTAATCTTGTAATCGTACGTCGTAAGAAATCTTGCAGATTTTAGCGATATATCGACAAGAAATAGGACGTTTTTTTGTGTCTGTGAGTAATTCACTAAAACCCGTCTTGACTTTTCCTCTTTTGCCTTGATATGAGTTATATTCCTACTATGTATATTGTTTGTCTCCTTTACTTAGAAAGAAACAAAATAATTTCTATTAATTTCAAAATAATTTCTATATAATGCATGCACTGTCTCACAAACGCTTTCATAGAGAATGTGAATAAAGATGATAGGAATTGCTGTGATCAGCAATTACAATTATTCTTACTGTGTCAATACTTCGAATTTGCAATCTCTACTTTGAAATTAACAAGTTTTCCAGAAGGTAGTTCTGATGAATATTTATGGGACGTCTTTTTAGTTGTGTGTTGAAATTTCATAGCTTTAAAGTAAAATAAAATAAATTTCAAAATTCAATTTGTCGAAAATTTTTGAAGGTGGAAATGTTTTTGGACATTGATTTCAATGTATGCAGAAATATTTTTGTGTCTTCTATTTTTTAAAAGACAACAAGATAATACAGATTTTGAGTAAAAAAATGAATAGAAATTTTTTTGATATCCAAAAATATTTTTACCAAAAAAACGCAAAAATGACTGCTTCCACTTATACACCGGGCGACAATGTTAGTGATATATCTTTGCTTGATTCGATATTATAGTTCAGAAAAGAGTTGAATAAATCATCTTTCTTTAGAGGGATTATCGATTTTCTCTCATAAGCCTCAAGCTAGCACTGACTTGCCAATTTTCCTGGGGAAGCACTTTCGACTCCGGGTGAAATCAGATAAGGGGCTATACAGCGTTGCCAGGAAAAATCAATATTTTCACTCACGCCAAAGCAAACTGAAATATTCGTATTTCCTATTCATTCTTCTATTCATTCATTCTCAGAATAGCAAAGCCACATAAGAGTTAATTATCTCATTAGTGAAAGACCTGTCTACTTCAGAGACGCTAAAATTTTGCTTTTTAGAAATAAAAAGTTTAATACTCGCAGTATCGCAGTTTGAAATTACAGCAACTCGCTATTTTTCAGCTTTACTTGTTATATAAATTCCTATTTCTGAGATAAAAGCTAACTTTTCTAGTTATACTCCAAAATAGCACGATTTTCTCGTATTTGTTAGTCTCTTAATACTTTTAGTCTGAATTAGCTTTTCGTTTTGTTTTTTCACCCTCTTCACAGCAACTATTTATTGGTGCCTGTAACATATTTTTACTTTTCATACTTACTTCGTTACAAGAGAAAAGTTTTGTAATCGTATGCCGGTGAATTTTCATCAAAAAAACTCTTATTGCCAAGTCCTGTTAACGAAAAACTGAGTAAATCGTGTTTGTTTACGAGAATATAGCAATTATTTCTTCTAAACGTTGTGTAAGGGAACGTCCATAAATTACGAAACGGTAAAGGGGGAGGGGGTCTGAGCCTGTGTTACTCTGCGTTACATGGGGGTAAGGGGATATTAATTGTTACGTAACATAATTTTTTTAATTTTTCAATATTTGCTGAAATGATTCCTTTTTTGAGTCCTGTATTAAAACATTAAAATATTAACACATATAACAATAAAAATTAATTTCGACGGCAAAATGTCAGTCTGTCTGTGTGGTCTGTCCGTTCGTCCATCTTGGTTAATGCTAGCGCCTAAACTGTACTTCCGATTTTCTTCAAATTGATATTCCTCGATCGTTTAAATGATTTCGAGGCCCTCTGAGTTTGCCAGAAACATTTTGATTTTGGAAGTTCTTTGTAAATATTTTAAAATTTTCTCAAAATGACTCCCAAAATTTTGATTAAACTTTGGCCTCGAATAGCGTAAAGAACGCCTAAGTGAAGAATATTAAATTAAAATTAAGTTCATTTCATTTTACTCAGTGAATATAGCACTATCCATGCAAACCATTAAAGAACACAATATTGATGCAGTTTTGAGAAAATCTTAAATTTAATATTATTTAATGTCGCTCATATTTCAATCAAGATTGTGCAAAAACAAGTAATATATTCAGAAAAGTTTACATGATATTTTATAAGAACTGATTGTCAAGAACTAATTTCACGTGAAGAAAAAATCGCGTCAACTAAATCACTACAATATTTAAAGAATTATTTTCAAATTGCAGGATCTCGAGTCGGGCCACATCAATAATGCAATGTTTTTAGCAAACATTCTACGAATAGTTTAGGCACTAGTGTGTTCACAGAACGACAAGTGGACCGATGGACGGACGTTTCCAGAAAAAACAGTTTTCGTATCAGATGACCCAAAACGTGCACTTCCATTGGAATCTCGAAATTGATTGTAATATTCTGAGCGAATGAATAGGAACGATGAAAGACGTCTCATAGAGGAAATCTCAAATTAATTTTTGTATTTTAAAATTATTTCTCGTCTGCAAATTTATAATCAGTTCATTTTTGAACATTCATCAAATGGTATACTGTACAACAAAGTATCAGAAATAAATCACTACTATTACATTTTTTGTAGGTTTCATAAGTATTTTTTTTCGTGTGCGCCTGCGTATGCGTTGACGTACTAGTAGATTAATTGGATGGTGATTCGTGTGCTGGCACAATTTCTTCTAATATATTTGGCTTCTTGTGGTGATATGGTCATCCAGTGGAATTATGCCAACGTCTCTGTATAAAGTCCTGTTTGTCACGAACTATGTTTTAGTTTTGAATCTACGAAAAATATTCAATATACGAGTAGTTATTACTTCTCTGTGGTGTCGTATTAATCCATTCGCGTTCCATAGTATAATTTTATGACTTAGCAGCGATTCTATTCGTTACAATTTCTGTTTTAGAATGTTTTGATATCTTCGGAAGGAATTTTCGATTTCTTGACACATGTCTATTTGGACAGAAATGAGACTATACGGAAGTGGGGTGTATCGGATTATTGAATATGTGAAAAGGTGGGCAATAAATGATATTTTTCTGTGAATGAGTGTGCTTCTTTAAGTTGGGGAATTTTCTGAGTTTAAAAATGGTATTGTTTGAGTGGAAGTAGAAGTCGTCACTATACATTTTATATGTGAATTATTTTCAATGCATGTGTAGAACTTCATTTAATTCCGATATTCGTAAGATTTTTCACAAATGTTGATGATATACTGATATTTGTCACATTTTTCGTTTACTTTTCATAGCGATAAATTCAGGTCGCTATATTTCGTTCATTAAACTCCAAAATATCCAAGCAGTCATTTCAAATTCAATAAAACTCAATTCAATAATATAATAATACTTCACATGATTCTCTACAAACGATTAAAAAGAGATGTGAAAATGCCGTGGCCGAAAGGATACATGAAAATGACTGACGATGAATGACTACATTAAAAACAGGATTTTAAGGAGGATCATACCAAGCGCTCAATGCCCCAGAAGGGCTTGTAGATGCGTTACGAACGCAAAACAAATTTAAAAAGAAACTTATTTATCCTAAATATGGATATTATTAGTTTAAATAACAGTATTAATGTTAGCTTTTATGAGACACGGGCTGCATCTAAATAACAATAAATTAAAGAAATTGTGGATGTTATTACTATTATAAGGTAGTAGCTTCGCTGTTGAAATGACTGATTCTTTCATATGCTCTGAGAATTTGTGCGTTCCCATAAGACAGGCCTGTCCAAAACCGTGCTTCGGTGCAATTTTGCTCCGCCCGTGCCCCACGCAGCGCGCCGGCGCAAGTTAGTCACCGGGGAGTGGGGCATTCCTTCAGTCTGTGCGATAAGAAAACGGACAACCTGCTGCTGGCTAGCTGCTGCGCTTTATCTCAATGGCGACATCGAAGAGTATTGACATTTTCTTTCATAGTGGTTCTACAGGACTTATTTTCTGACCATCTATCTAAAAGACAGAAAGATTTCGAACGGCGAACTCTTTGGAGTATTATGAATATTTTCCACAATATGAGTTCTCAAAACTACATATGAAAGCAGCCAAAGTAATTTCTATGTTTGGGTCCACGTGTGTAAATGAGAGCTTCTTTTCATAAGCAGTTAACAAAATCGAAGTTTCGAGGGTGTTTGAGCGACGAGAGACTTCGCAATTCCTTGCGTTTGATGGCGACAAGGAATTTTGTGACCCACAGCGAACGAATTGTAAACAAAAAATCCACAATTAAAATTGTTACAATGAAATTGCTTTTATTTGTTTTAACTGAACATACTTATCCAGGATATTTCTTTTTGCTCCTTAATTATGTTTCAAACTAGAAAATAGCAAGGAAACTTACTGAAATAAAATTAAATTAAAATCCTATTTGATTTTACATGAACTAGGCCCGAAATAAAACATTGTCGTGTTTGATCTATTCGAAACGAGCTAGTGTGGCCGGTCCGCGAGAAAAGTTTTACGGTAACAGGTAGAGTATGAGAAATTTATCTGGCAGCCGCGGGGCCAGACTCCCGTTGGGCGGTGGCGTAAACAACCGGACCGAAGCGCGCTTCGTCATCTGTCGAAGCGAACTTGGTGCTCCTGAGCATGAGCGGAGCAGAAATCTTGGAGAGGCCTGCCAAAAGATGACCTTCTTGGCATTTACGTATTTAGGGAACATTTGTAACAACTCATGTTTCCATGATTTTCACTTGCAAAGCAATCGACTTGCGTTCTGAAGGAATACCATTCTGGTGTCAGGGTCGCATGAGAAAAGAGTGTCGCTCAATACACGTTGCATTTGGAAAACGGCTTGAAGGGTAGATTTGTGAGAGAACTGCCATTGTCTTCCAAAGAAATGGGAGTTGTCATGACATGCTAAATTCTTAGAAACAATTACATATCTCGAAAACGAAAGGCGGTAGCGCCGATTGGATTGCGGAATTTTGCATCTCCTTCAAAGGCAGTTTAGAAAAGACAATAAAATAATTTCGCAAAATTTGTAAATTTATGAACAATTTCCAAATTTTGCAGTTCTGAAGAGGGAAGGGGTCCCTTATATTCCAGAACCGAAAACTGCAAATTAACAATTTTTCAACAATTAACAATTTTATAAACAATTCCGCTGCACGGAGGAAGTGGCCTCAAATTGTCTTTGAGGTGAATATTGCAAACTAACAATTTTGACAAGCGATGCAAAATTATTACTGAATACCTAGTTTAATTATTGCAAAAACCTTAAATTTCGTAAACACTGATATTTGAACACTATTTACTTTGCCAAAACTTCCCACTCCCAATTATTTTTCCGATCCTGGAGCCGCCTTCGCACACTTCATTTCTTCGTCTCGGATCCGTAATATTCATTCACGTACTTAAGTTGTTTTGTGTTAAAAGAGGGGATATTCAATTGATTTTTTTGCAAGTAAATCAGAATAAAAATTTCCAAATTTCCTTTTCAAATCCACTAATTCTACTGCATGTGCTGAACTTTTTATGTCGTATTGTATGATATTATCTTTATTGATATTATCTTATATTGATATTATCTTATATTTCTTGTAGACGATCGAATGGCTTGCATGACGACGCGATGGAGACTATCCCCGCTCCCTGTGCCTTCTACGCTAAAACTCTCAATCATTCGGATAAACACGCGTATCATAGAGAACGTTCAAACTAGAGATCATGATTGCGGGAAATTTAGCCTATCAGCTTCTCAGTCGTTGGCAGTAGGTTCCGAATGTTCTTTTGTAATAGTTAACTATGAAAGAACCAGATGGCGTTATCGTTCGTACAGTGTGCCAGAATGCGCATAAAGACGGGCACTTCTGAATTTGGCCGTTACCCATTCTATGTGTCGGCAACTGTACAAGAAAGATGCACCGCTAGTGGTAATGCAATACTCGGATCCCCTTATTATCCAAAACAATGTGCATGTGGAAGCAATGCGCATGAGTACTCAAACAAAGCTATACACCATAGCAAGGACCCCAAGAGTTGTTGTTTTGTCGGTAAAATGAAACATTTCTTTAGAACTACTGATGATGTATAAGTATTTTTCGCTTTCGTGCTATTAAATCATTTGAGTGGTGTGATGTCTGTTTCCCGATAATTTTTGGAATTTCATTTGTCGTTTGTCTGGAGTGAGGGAAACTGCTTGATGAACTGCGGAATGAAATGAAATTGTCTGCTTGATACTGTACAACTTCAGATGATGTGTCACTTAGGCCCGATTTTCATGTTTCCTTTTGACAAACTGTTTCGGGAGTGTTAGCAAACGCGCGCATGCGCTCTCTTCCGCTCCCGTAGCCGACACACGCATGCACGCGTTCGAGAAAAATTCAGAATTTATTCTTCAAAATCCTTCTTATGGGCATCTAGCCTCTCAAGACGTACATGCAATTAATAGCAAGAGCAAATTAATAGTTCCAGGACTGAGCAGTTAAGCGCTCATAAGGATATAAATGCTCTCGAGGAGGTAAGTCTGATTCCAGTCAGCTTCGAGCCTAAAATTGGAGACCCGATATCGGCCCAATTCCTATAACCGATTCTCTATCAAAAATCTGAGGACGCCGAAAGAACAATGAGGGAATACTCATTATCTTCTGATACCTGACTTTAATTGACAGTATGGAATTGACAATGTGATCCTCTTTAGGGTCACTTAATATCATGGACTAACAATACTATGGTAAATAAGATTATGTTTCACGGAATGCGAATCACTTTTGAATAGAAAAATTGTTACATGTTACATAAGTCTTTAAACACACGTATTTCACTGAATTACTTTACTTTCGGCATTCATCAGCAAAATCAGCTCTCCTGTTGGGCGGCACATTAAAAACCCTAATAATACAGTTTCTTACAATATTTCTGATTGCGCTACAGCCCAGTTCCGGCCTTGAACCACATCCGCGCACACAACAGTACTGCCGCATCTTTCTACGTCACAGGATTGTGTGTTATGGGGAACGGTAATCACCTAATCACAGTTTCAAGGGTGGGTGTGGAAACAAATTTGGAAAGAAAGTACTTAATTAATACAGAGAAATTAATTATTTCATACGATATATGAAGTTACACTGAAACGTACGTTGAATTTACTTTTTTCAGATCCTTTAGTTAAACAAAACAAATGAATGAGCATTTCGCATCCTTGTAAGCGCTATGTTCTCCCACAATCTTATCTGATTACTGGAAATATAGATGATTGTTTCCTCCGTAAATTCGAAATGTATTGTTCAATTCAGAGTTCTAAGAGTAATAAACACGTAAGTTTTAAACATCACATTTCATATCAAACATTCTGTAATATACGTATGTTTTAAGCGTAGTTTTGAAAACTTTCCTTTTTTCAAATCTTATTTTGCAACTAGCAGTTTACAACGACGCTATTTATTTAATTGGTTACAGGAATACAGTAAGAAAGGAAAAGAAGATTTCATTTCACAAAGAAAATTCAAATATCATTGTGGAGTCATTTCCTTCTATGGAGTGGAATTTCTTTTTCAACAAATCTAGAAAACTTACCGCA
>JAHLJT010007131.1:0-13513 GCA_031308135.1 Acheta domesticus
TTGTAAATAATTCAATTCAGTTGCGTCAAATTGGAGGGTTTTGGTCAATTGAACAGAAAAAGCCATTCAGGATATGTGCAATTCTCATTATAATGAGCTCATTGTAGAGGAGCTTCGGGAAATCATCAGTGAAGAAAACCTCCTCGATGGTAATGATGAAGTAACGGAAGCGAAACCGCGTTCTGGAGCAACTTCAATGTCAAAACTGCTAATGGCGTTCTAAAATCAACAAGCTCTGTTGGAAATGGCATTCGAATGTGATCCGAACATAGAAATAACTTCAAAATTTAAGAGAGAGGCAGCAACTCTTCCATATTTGGATATTAGAACAACGAGGAGGGTAATGAAACAAATATCACCAAATGCTACATTCAATCACTTTCAACTTTGAAATAAGTTTCAAACATTGTTTTATTTCTTTATTTTGGGGTGTTAATAGGGATTTCTGTTTGTAGTATCCCTTACTCAGTTATAATGTAATAATTGCCAGAAATTTTTTCTCTCTCTTTTTAAACAGTTTTTTCGATATCCAGGAACCTAACCCACCTTTCTTCATTAAAAGATAGACTCAACATTCGCGATGTTTTTTGGGAACCTAACTTAACTCTTTATACACACACACACACACACACACACACACACACACACACACACACACATATATATATATATATATATATATATATATATATATATATATATATATATACACACAATATTATACTTAATACCCGAGCATATTTTTTTTGTCAGTATTATTTCGTGAACCGAATGAAATGCACACTTATTGTGACACAAATTAATGCATTTTACTTTTTGGTGCCATGATCACTGTCTTGTGATATTTGTTTTACCGGGCATACATTTCTTTTTTGTCGTGTTTTTACTCTCCTATTCTAGGAACTTCCATTGTACTATGAACTTCTTCGTACTTCCGTCGTAAAGAGAAAGTTTTGTAATGCTGCAGCAAAAACAGCGAAATTTTCGTCAAAACACTCGTTACATTTTGTTTAGAATTATCCTGTGTGATAATTTGATAGTGCTGCATCAAGACTCATAAAACTTAAATTTTAACTAAAAAGGTTTGTTGTAACATGAGCTAACATGTTACCAGAAACTGCAGTGTAGTTGACACCGCTCCGTCGCACGTCAATTAGGTAACTCGAGAATGAAGGAAATATAAGCGGAAACATTAAGAAAACAGTTCAAATCATAGAAAATTAATAATCGTACTTACTTGTTAACGATGCTCCTGCAATATGTGTAATGAATACGTACTTAGATTCTTAGATGATTCCTTCGACTAATAAGACTATCGTATTATCAATTGCATTAGAAAGAATACGTTGTTATTGAATTGTACATGGCTGAGGTGTGATACTGCCGCAATCACGAAACTTTACGTGCAATAATAATAATAATACTAATATAATAATATATAATAATAATAAGGGGTAATATTTTTGTGTCGATAATCATCAGAATTAGCTCATCTGATGTGGACCTAGAGCTACCTTATTTTCGAATTATTATTCCTTAATTCACGACTAGAGATGTTATGAGTCGGTTGATTACAAAGTCTACTCCGGGTTGCATCCAGCTTCCTAAGGAGCAGATCTAGGTCTCCAAGCAAAGTGTCTCTACGATACTTTGCGCAAAATGTGGGCTGTTCCCAATTACTTGTTGCAGCTCATCATGCCTTGCACTTTTCCTGTATTCACATCGGTACGCACGTGGCCACCAATTATTTCGTCTAACATCATTGATGCTTACTTATCTTTTCACTATCTAGTACTTCATACGAGTCCCAGTAGCTTCAATCCAGTCAACTATTTACACAGTTTGAATTTTACTATGTCCGTTCCTCTGATAATCGCGTTGATACGCACATGTTCACGTGTCCTTCCATTTTCCGCCTAACACCAATAATATTTATTCGCTTTTCACTGTTCAGATACTATGAATTCGGATTTCCACATATATGATTTCGCACTTACTCTTGCGTCCATCTGATTTGCTCGTGGTTCACGGAGTATACTTTGATTTTTTTAAAAGTGTCCTTGGAAAATGAATCTCCTCATCTCCTGCCTCTCAAGTCTTTCTCAACGGTGCTCATGGCCTCAGAAATGTACTTACCACCACACATTAAAATATTCGAAGTATAAGATATATTTTTCTACTCCATTGTATAATGCTGTCATTGGATGGCTGCTACCAGTTGCATAATGATAGTCATTTCGATATAGTTTTCATTACGATACAGGTTCTTAATCAGTCACAGAGACGCTCACAAACCAAGTATTGTTACTTCATTAATCATTGAGAATCGTTGCAATAAATGTTTCCTTCAAGTTTGTACATTAAAATTGCATTTAATATTATATAATGCTTCTCAGTTGTAATTTATTTTATTGGTAGTAATTTTTACGTGAAATATTATTTAAATACATTGGATCGTAATTTCACTTTTATCCTATTTGACTAGCGCAGTGGTAGTTATTGCAGAGAATATTTGAGTGACGTTAAGATCTGAACGCGTCATTTGGTTATTTGCTGCTGCAGTGTCGTTGTCCTTAAAAACCGACCCATTCTTTAGTTTTAAATATTTACTGAATGGTGGTTCTTTCTGATAGCGTTGACGTTTTCAGAAATGAGAAAGAATGCGAAAATGGTGGCGTCGGAATATTATTGTCGCAACTTTTGTAGTCCGTCGCAGGCGCTCTGGTAAAACAAAGTCACCTGCGGGTGTAGGGTAGAGAGGTGTCCGCTAGGTGGCCGGGGCTGAATCTTGCATGTCGACTGCCACGAAACGATTCAGTGGAGACGTTAGCTTATAAAAGTTACCATAAGTCGTAGAAAAAGTACCGAATGAAACTCGATGTAATGGGTATTAATACACTCGTGTGAAGTTTACGATACTCGTTCGTTCCTCGCTCGTATTGTAATGATACATTCGTGTATTAATACCCATCATTATATCATCGTTTCATAATGTACAATTCTTACACCGTGTCGTGGTCTCTCGCGTTCGCCCTTAAATCGTTCATTTCGATTCTCCATGTAAATTCACTATTGTGCCCGCGCGATTCAAATTACGAGACAGTTAGACAAGCTCTGCGTTTCAGTTTATAGAAAATATTAAGATTCATTTCAATGGCATGCCCAACCTGGGATTAAAATAAAAATATCAGTAGAAGTCTAAGTGTAAGACATGGTAAATGGCATGCCCAACGTATAACAGATTAAATTAAAAATATCGGTAGCAATTCAAGATGCATTACAGTATGTGGACAGTGCACAATCTTTTATCAAATATTTGTACGCGATCCTTATCAGTTAAACTGTGAATTAACAGTTTTCATACCCGAGTTAGTCTCGGACCATTGACCTAGGATGCTCACAAGTCTATGTACAAAATCCGATTTAATAAAATGTAAAATATTCGTGTTTTTTGCGCAAAATATGCAAATACTGAGATGGACACAAATATATAAAGATTTTTTTTAAACATGTAGTAGACGAATCTCGTATAGAAAAACAATAATTCAGAGTGAAAGTGAGCAGGAATGGGACATCGGTTATTTAAATTCGCGAAGAGTCAAATGAATTAATTTATATTTCTATAGAATTAATTGTCTCCTAAATCCAATCGTGTACCAATTCCACCTGATGTGATGTATCCTAATAGCCCTGCCTCTCATCTAAGAAATGCGCGATTCTGCAGGTTCGCGCATTCTTAGATGAACCTGTTTGTAAATTACTATATTTCCTTACCGTATGACCCGCATGGAACTCTCAGCACTT
Organism: Acheta domesticus; assembly: GCA_031308135.1. NCBI lineage: Eukaryota > Metazoa > Arthropoda > Insecta > Orthoptera > Gryllidae > Acheta > Acheta domesticus. The sequence goes on from JAHLJT010007131.1 coordinate 3,805, forward strand.
TTTCAGTGTAGTGCCATGTACAGATTTGATCCACCGATTTGAATTTTCCAGTTTCTACATCACATTTCAATTGAACGATCATACATAGTCTCAGCGGTATTTCAGGAGGGGACCAATTTCAGTTCGAATTCTCTACCACCATGAATATATAAAATAATATATTTTTTATTTGTTAGCTTGAAATAAAACAATGCATCTTCATAATCCTTTGGATGTGACGCCATCAATCTTTGGTAAATGAATAAAAATTACAACCAAAAAAAATAGTTTGGGTGAGAAATATGATCTTCCATGCTCTACACTTCCTCACATGTCGGGAGCTTTGAGCTTGTCCCGAAAGGTGCGGTGCCCCGCTGGTGGGAGATACCTATTACACTGCTCAACAACAACAACAAAAAACTTTTTAACACTTGACCAGGATTTTGCAACAAATTTACAGTAAGTCGTGTCCACTGAACCCAGATATGTCATTAGTTTTGAGAATTGGCTCTAGTTTTTGTGCTATGAACATTGTAATGAATGATACTATCACAAAACTCGCAGCATCTAATGCAAATATCTATCTTTATACAAACGCTGTTGTCTTTCATTCTAAACATTGAATATCGCATTATTTTCAGTGTACTTTAATTGAGCTTCGTTCTATTTATACATTTTCTTTTGTTACAAAACAATGAGTTCTTCAAGAAGACCTTGTTTGAACGACTTTAATGTATTTGACTACATTTGTGGGGAATTTACGCTACAAAAATAGAAAAGAAATATTACAAACTTCGTAGAAAAATATTTGAGACATATTTTGGTATACAACTGGGTGATCAAGAAAAGTTGTGGGCTCCTGATGTGGTATGCAAAACTTGTGTGGAGTGTCTCCGTCAATGGAAAACCGAAGAGTTTAAAATTTGGTGTACTGATGGTATGGTGAGAGCCCTAAAATCATGATTCTTGTTATTTTTGTTCTGTAAACGTAAAAGCCTTCAATCGTTACAAGGAAAAGAACAGGGAGTACCCTGATTTGGAATAAGCAAAGCTACCGTTGCCACATGGACCTGATGTTCACCACACTCACTGGAAGTCCAGTGTCTGATAGTGAGGATATACAGATTCTGGGGTGCAATTCAAGAGTTAGCAGTGGCAGTGAATACGATGGAAGTGTTGTTACAAAAGAGAACTTCTCCCTATATAAGCTTAGTGATTTAATACGTGACCTCAGTTTGCCAAACAAAGCAGGTGAACTTTTAGCATCCTGACTAAAAGAAAAGAAATGTCTGACACTGGAAGCGCAAATAAAACTTTACTTGTTATTGATGCAGGCTTTGTCATAGTTTTCAAGAACTTTTTGGGTAATAATAAAGCAGAAAATTATCCAAAAGTGGTGCCAGACTTGCTTTTAAACTTTCAAAGTTTGGATGCAACTATGAGCATTAAGGTACACTATCTCCATAACCATCTAGACAAATTTCCAGAAAATCTTGGCAGTATGTATGAGGAACAAGGCGAGTGGTTCCATCAAGAAATACCGGTAATATGAGTTAGATATCAGGGCAGATGGGATAGACACAATGGCAGACTACTACTGGAGCCATCAACGTGATTGCCCTAATTTGCCGCATAAAAGGATATCATACAATGTTTTGAGATTCTTTGCAGGCTGTAAATACAAATATATTGAGTATATTAATATTAATTATTTCAAGAATTTAATTTTGTATAAATAGGCATATCTAGTTACATTTAATTCAAGTTTTATGCACTTTACGAATAGCCTGTACTCAATAAAATAAAATAATATATTTCGATGCGATTTTCATTATCTCAAAAACTAGTTCCAATCTACCAAAACCAATGCCATTTTTGGAATCTGTGGATTAAACCAAAACATACTCTAAAATGACTTTAAATTGTTTGGCAAGAAAATGAGTGTTGATCAGTGCTGTTATAGTTGGGGAGAAGCCCCGCAAGCCGACGTGTTGGTAGGCGTCGGATCTCGCCATCTTCCGCGATAAAAGCATACACTTCACTTACGGGACTAATGACCGTAGCAGGCGACGCACCCGGAATCATTAATCAATCAATCAACCTTTGCCGCCGCCTTCGTCATTGCAAACGTTGTCCCCTTCGACCCTGGCGTCACCGAAATCGCCCCTGCATCCGTCACCGTCGACTCGTCACCGTCCAGCCGTGGCCTTCACTGACGCCGTCGCCGCCAACACAATCGCCGTCACTCATGTTCTACTACCACCGTCGCCGCCACCGCCGAGCGAAGGTGCACGGAGCAGAGAAAGTGGCGGGGAGGTGGCACGGCACGGTGCGGCCCGCTACGCGGAGAGTGGTCGGGCGCACTTGTCGAGTGGGGCCGGCCGGTCGGCTGACTGCCAGGCAGGCAGCAGTGGCGATGGGGACGGCGCCGCCGCCGCGGGCGCAACCGGGTCAGGGGCAGTGCGGTAAACAATCCCTTGGGCGGCGTGGCGCGGGCCAGGGCTGGCGGAGCGTGGAGGCGCCGACCCCACGTGACGACGCCCCTCGCAGGCAACTGGCGACGAGAAACGTGGGGTCCGGGGTGAATGGATGAGAGAAGGCCCACGCGAGACGCCGCGCGGGAGGGAATCGTCGTGTGTGGGCGCGGGAGGGAATCGTCGTGTAGCGTCGCGAGGTGGCGCACGTGCCGTTTCGCTGGAAAGCCCGGCCTTAAGCCGGATGGGGGATGGGGGTGGAATGCGGCGGCGCCTCGCCGGCGCGCGCCGGGCAGGAAATCCCAGCCTCAAAATAACCAGGACAACTGAGCGTGCCTGAGTGCGAGTCCATTGATGAAGGCTGCTCTCTGCTGAGGGCTGGCTTGCGAGCCGAATGACGCCCGCCGCTGGTAGAGTGGGGGACGAGCCGTGGGGTATTTATTGCGGCGCCGACATGCGCTCGGGGGATACGCTAGTGAGTCGAAAGACGTGAGGTATCTCCGTGCAACCCTGCACGTTTTGGCATCCGGCCATGTAACATCTAGTTACGGGGACTAATGTCCGACAGCTCGCACTTCGCGCAGCTTCTCATGCTCTCGAGCAGAGGCACTGGGCTCAGCCTAGGGACGGTCGCGGGGTTTCGCGGCTTAGAGAATAGAAAGGTTGCCTAAGGTTTTCAATTTTGTAACATTATCTTGTAATTTATTATTGTAAATATACTGTACATACTATTCAGAATCTGTCGTCTGTGCTTTTCATGTCCAGTACGCCACAGACTCGGAACCTTTCTTTTCTAAAACTGGTGGCAGCGGTTATCGTAAACTCACGCCGGAGTGCCGCAGTTTTTTTTCTAAAACTGGTGGCAGCGGTTATCGTAAATTCACGCCGGGCTACCGCAGTTTCTTTTCTAAAACTGGTAGCAGCGGTTATTGTAAACTCACGCCGGAGTGCCGCAGTTTTTGTCTAAAACTGGTAGCAGCGGTTATTGTAAACTCACGCCGGAGTGCCACAGTTTTTTGTCTAAAACTGGAATAGTACGCGTAAAGACAGTGTACCGCAGTTAAAGGTGCACACGCGTCGTAATTACGTGGCGCCGGCAGAGTCGTGCACGCCACGAGAAACCGAAAGTGCGGTAATTCGGTACGGTAGTTTCGGGGCGGTACAATCCGACTCGGAACCTTTCTTTTCTAAAACTTGGAACTGGAATTGATATTGGTACTGGAACTGGAATTGGTATTGGTACTGGAACTGGAGCTGGAACTGGTACTGGAACTGGAGCTGGTATTGGTACTGGCACTGGAAGGAGACATCCCGAACGGACCAGAACGAGAGGAAGGAAGGAGGCCAGAACACCGGATCCAGAAGGCGCTGGCGCTCACGCGACACCGAGGTCAACTGAACGTAAGTGTGTTTTTTGTACTGGCCGGGGATCAATTCAGGCAAAATGTCTTTCTTAGCGGGTTATAGGAAAGAGGTGCTTGTTAGGGTCGCGACGGAGATGGGGGAAACGTTGGAAGGGAACGAGACGATAGTTAGATTAAAATCTATCATCACGGGAAGCGAGCAGTACGATGAAATATTCGTGAAACAACTTGCTGATCAGGAGAAAGAACAGGTCGCAGAAGCACGCGAACTTGAATTAAAAGAGCAGGAAAGATTACGCGAACTCGAGGAAAAAGAGCGAGAACGGCAGGAAAAAGAGCGAGAAAGGCAGGAAAAAGAGCGAGAAAGGCAGGAAAAAGAGCAAGAACGGCAGTACGAACTCGAACAACGGCAGTACGAACTCGAACGGCTGAAATTAGCTAATCAGGCTACCTCGCGCGAATCTTTAGGTAGTAGAGATTCGGGAAACAGAAGTAGTATCCGTATCAGCCATGTTATGGATAAATTCAAAGGCGAAGGTGAGGATATTACCTTGTTTTTAAGTGTATTTGAGGCGCATGCTCGTCAGCTCGACATTGCGCCGGTAGAATGGGTCAGTCAATTAATGGGATTGCTTCCCAATGAAATAAATACATGGTTAGTTGTAGGATCAGATTCTTCAGAGCAGGATTATAATCAAATCAAAATGCAGCTTTTGGATATGTACAAATTCACGCCTGAAAAATGTCGTCAGATGTTTTGCAGTCATGCAAAGGGTGCGAAAACTACATGGAATGTTTATGCTCGCGAACTGACGAACTATTGCCAGAAATGGATTTCAGGGTTGAAAGTTGAAACTTATGATCAATTATTAGATTTGATTGTCACCGATCAGATGAAACGGAAGGTGCCGGCGGACATACGTGCCCATTTCGTAGATGTTTGGGGCGAGGTTTCGCAGTCCCAAGATCTGGCGCGTAGGCTGGACACCTACGAAAACAATAGGTCTAGTGCGTATAGGAAAGATTTTTCTAAGGTTAATCACAAGGAGCCTGTGGGGGAACAAAAGTGGAAAAAGGTGACGGAGAGCGTGCCCTCCACTTCTAAGCCCGCAGCGCCCAAGGCAGATAGGAACGCGGAATTCGACAAGCCGCAGGAACGCACGTGCTATTTATGTAAAAAACCGGGGCACATTAAGAAATACTGCCCTCAGCTCAAATCAAGCGAGAAAATGTGTCACGTTGTCGACACCAGTGCGCAGGAATTGTTGCTCCCACACACATTTTTTGGCACGGTTTGCGGAAATCCTATTTCCTTCTTACGAGATTCTGGGGCGACGGTTGATCTGATCAACAGCAAATACGTCAGGCCGAATCAATATACCGGCGAATCCGTATGGGTTAAGCAGCCCTTGGACGAGGCGCCGAAAAATCTACCGGTAGCTAAGGTAGAAATTGTAGGCCCGTTCGGTAAGCTTGTTACCGAAGCCGCAGTCGCGAAAAATTGCGACTTAGAATATTACATTCTGAGTAATCGATCTGCCACGCTTCTCTCCGAAATCAGGCAAGGGTTTTTAGAACCGCAGTTTCTTTGTGCGGTGCGAACCCGTGCCCAGACGGCGGCCGGGCAGGGCGACGGGGTGGGGCCGGAGGCGATGGCGGCGGCGCCAGGCAACGCGCCGGCCGCCGAGCGCCCTGGTGACGCACCGGTTGCGGTCATGAACGAGGCTTGGGGGAAGGAGCGGTCGAGCTAGGCGTGGTCGTAGGAACAAGTCGTGCGCGCGACGCACCCCAAAAACCTGCGTCGGACGCGAAAAGCTCCCGACGAGGAAACTTGTGTCTTGTTAGGCGAGGTAAATGACCCGGGCAATGTTGTTGAAAACAACGCGGAATTTGAAGTAGATTCCGGGAGCGTTGCATTGTCCCGTTTAGACCCGTCCGAATTTGCGAAAGCTCAGAGACAGGATGAAGAGCTCTTACCGCTACTCGAGCTAGCCGAAGGCCCAGAAACGGAACGGCGCGATTATTTTATAGAACGCGGCCTTTTGTTCCGGAAACGGCAGAGCAAGCGCGGTGAGCAATTCTCCATGCTTGTGACTCCGCGGGTGTATCGTGGCACTATATTGAAGCTTTGCCATGAAGTCGCCCACGGTCATTTAGGTGTCACAAAAAGTAAGGACGCGATGGCCAAGTATTTCTTCTGGCCGAACTGTTACAAAGATATGGAAAATTACGTACGTAGCTGCGACAGTTGCCAGCGCGTAGGTAACGGCGGCGAGAAGCTTCGCGCGCCGTTAAAAATTGTACCTATAACGGGTGAGGCGTTTGAGAAAGTAAATGTAGATGCTTGTGGCCCTTTTCCCGAGTCTGAGTCAGGAAACAAGTTCATACTAACTGCAATGTGTTTAGCAACAAAATATCCGAGGCTATTCCATACGTGATCTGACGACGGTCACGGTCATTGACGCTTTATTAGATCTGTTCAGTCGGATTGGATTTCCGCGAGAGCTTCAAACAGATCAGGGAACTTGTTTTACTAGCACTCTGATGGCGGAATTCGCCGAGAGATTTTGCATTAGATTAATTAGAAGTTCGCCTTATCATCCGCAATCTAATGCCGTTAGAACGGATGCACAGAACCATGAACCGGTTGATGAAGGTTCTTGGTTAGAGATGGGGACTGACTGGGAGTGCCAGCTTCCTGCAATTATGTTCGCGTTACGCACGAGTGTGCACGAATCGATAGGTTTTCTCCAGCCGAGTTAGTCTATGGGAAAAATCTCCGCACACCCATGACGCTGCTTTACGAAAAGCTTGCGGGTGCTGCAGAAAGCGAAGAGAGCACGGTGGTTGAGCACGTGTTCAAGTTGATTAATAGACTGAAGCGTTCGCTGTGAACTTGCCCATACCAAAATGGCGGTAAGAACAACGCAAGCGTAAGGTGTGGTACGACCGCAAGGCGATCTCGCGCAGTTTTGAAATAGGCGCGAAGGTGCTGGTTTTGGCGCCTAACAGAACGCGGAAACTCGCGGTGCAGTGGGTCGGGCCAGGCGAAGTCGGGAGAAAATGTCCCCGAACACAATTACGTAGTTCAGATGCCGGGGCGGAAAGAAACCACGCGTGTATCACATCAACATGATGAAAAAGTATCACCAACGTACTGAATACGTGAACTTTCTCGGTTCTGCGACGGTCACTGCCGCAGGCGAGGAAGACGCGTTAGACCGCTACGCGTAAGATTAGATTCCGACGACTTTGACGCGGAAGAAATGCTTAAACGATACTAAGGTTGAACCCGAGTTCCGCGAAGCACTTAAAAATGTCATTTGTAAATACAGGGTATTTTTAGTGAGAAACCTGGTCTTACAGATGTAACGACCATGGACATTGAATAACTGACACTGATAAAGTAGTCCGAAGTGTACCCTACCGCATGTCGCCGAGACAAACTAAGATATTGCGGGAAGAGGTGGACAAAATGCTTCGCGACAACATCATTGTGGAGGCGGAGAGTGATTATACGTCTCCTATGATCCTGTCGAGGCCCCCGGGCAAATCTCCACGGCCCTGCATAGATTTTAGCGCCTCAACGAGATTATTAAAACAGATTACTTTCCGTTACCAATCTCGAAGAACGGATTTGAACAGGTAGCTGCAGCTAAAATCATTAGTGTGTTAGATTTAAGTAAGTGTTTTCTGGCAGATAGTCTTACGGATAGGGCGCAGAGATATTCGGCGTTCGTGACCAGTTTCGGCACGTATCGACCGCTTAGGTTACCCTTCGGGATAAAGAACGGCCCTTATCAATTCTGTAAAATCATGGGCACTTTGCTAAAAAACTGCAAGAATTTCGCGGTACCGTACCTTGATGACATCTGCTGTTTTCAGTAACACTTGGCAAGAACACATTTCGGCACCTAGATACGGTCTTTAGTATATTGAAATCCGCCAAATTGACAGTGCAGCCGTCGCAAGTGCTTGTTTTGCGCGGGCTAATGTAAAATATCTTGGTTACGTCGTCGGGTAACGGGAAATTGCGCCGGCCGAAGCCAAGATACAAGCAATCCAGAACTTTTCCCAGACCAGAATCAAAGAAACAAGTGCGTTCTTTGCTCGGTTTTTGTTTAGGATATTATCGACGCTTGATACCCGGGTTTGCGGAGGAAAGCGGCTGGCACTGACAGATGCGCTGCGGGGACGCGAGCGCCAGGTAAAGTCGTCTGGACAGAGGCATGTGAAAAGTCTTTCAATGAGTTGCGACAAGCTCTTAGCGAAAAAACAGCGGTATATGCTCCTGATTATAGCAAGGAATTCGAGTTCAGGCAAGATGCATCTCAGAGAGGCTTAGGCGTGGTTCTCTACCAAGTAAATGATGAGGGAGTTAGAACAACCAGTTGTTTTTCTAAGCCCGTAAATTAAGTGATACAGAAACCTCATTATGGCACCTCAGAACTGAGTGTTTGGCTCTTATTTGGGGGTTGGATAAACTTAAGATTTTATCTCGACGGGCAGGCCACAATTCAGGTCGAAAACCGACCACAACCCTGTTGGTCTGGTTGCGTAATCACGTCTGGCAAAAACCCCAGATTATTACGCTGGTCCCTTTTAATTCAGCACCTCGATTTACGCATCATGCACAAAAAGGGCTCAGAAAATGTTAATGCAGATGCGCTTAGTCGCATGTTTGATGATGTGAATTGATCCACAGGCCAGTGTAGGAACACACACGTTCATGACATGTATAAATGTCGGTGAAATTCTATGTAAATAATTTTATAAATTCAAGGGTAAAATTGTTTTGTTATTGTGATTCATTTTTTATATGTAGATACATACATGTGTCAATAAAATTCAGTTAAGAACGGCACATGATGTATATAACGAATTCCACAATTATTATGTAATACTTCAATGCAACGTAAATGTTTTGTATTTTATATTTCAGGGTTTTCATGTAATGCAAGAGGCGTCAAGAATTATCATGTAATATTTCAATGTAAAGTAAATGTTTTGTATTTCAGGATTTTATGTAGTTCAAGATGCGTCAAGTAATATTTATGTATGTAAATAGATGTAAGGTTTAAATGTAAATGGCAACATAGTTAGGAAAAAAGGGGGGACAGCCCACAGATTTATTTCACAAATTTTGATTAGATAGGGTTTTTGATATTATTATGTTCATGTAAAAAATTATGATGTAAGGTCTCAGGACCAGGTTACTTTAGCTAGCAGAATTTTTTTTCCCTGGCATATTTTGCTGCGAAAAAAATTCTGCACCCCCGGCCATGGGAGGGTCTGTAGCGTCGCGAGGTGGCGCACGTTGCCGTTTCGCTGGAAAGCCCGGCCTAAGTCCGGATGGGGGATGGGGGTGGAATGCGGCGGCGCCTCGCCGGCGCGCGCCGGGCAGGAAATCCCAGCCTCAAAATAACCAGGACAACCTGAGCGTGCCTGAGTGCGAGTCCATTGATGAAGGCTGCTCTCTGCTGAGGGCTGGCTTGCGAGCCGAATGACGCCGCCGCTGGTAGAGTGGGGGACGAGCCGTGGGGTATTTATGCGGCGCCGACATTGCGCTCGGGGGATACGCTAGTGAGTCGAAAGACGTGAGGTATCTCCGTGCAAACCCTGCACGTTTTGGCATCTCGGCCATGTAACATTTAGTTACGGGGACTAATGTCCGACAGCTCGCACTTCGCGCAGCTTTCTCATGCTCTCGAGCAGAGGCACTGGGCTCAAGGCCTAGGGACGGTCGCGGGGTTTCGCGGCTTAGAGAATAGAAAGGTTTGCCTAAGGTTTTCAATTTTGTAACATTATCTTGTAATTATTATGTAAATATACTGTACATACTATTCAGAATCTGTCGTCTGTGCTTTTCATGTCAAGTACGCCACAATAAAA
>JAHLJT010007133.1:0-10983 GCA_031308135.1 Acheta domesticus
CGGGTCAATCCATTTAAGTGGTCCAGAATTTAATACATTGGTCGCTCGACCATCTCGAAAAAATTCATATTTTGTACATAAATTTCCTCATGTTTTGGCTGTTCAAAACCATTTTTAACTTTTTTTTATTGTATCTGGTTTACAAATGGCGGCCATTTTTGTTTCGCGCCGTGCGCCATTTTTCGCGTTCGCAGACATTTACTCTTTCCTAATTTACTCAGCTCTAGGTGGTTCTAGCATTCTAGAATAAAAAGCATTAGATTCAGCATACTCTGGCCTACAAATCGAAATATTGTTTACCTATTTTGTATGTTTGTATTTGGGAAATATTTGCAACCAAATCTATGGAACGCGAATGAACAAAATTCGATTTTCAGAGAGTAATTTTTCAAAGAAGGAATAGAATCTAAGCCTTAATTTTTTCTGTGCTTTTACACACAACAGTATAGTTACGTTTTGTAAAATATCATTGGTATACAACGCACCCCTTGAAAATTACATCCTCTTGAAAATTGGAATTTTGGATTTTTTCCCCATTTTGAACTGTTATATCTTTGTTGGGGGACCAGATAAAAATCTGAAAATTGCACAAATGCTAGACCGCTATTATACCAAACTTCAATAAAAATTACAGCTTTTAGATTTAACTCTAAGTATTTTTTAAAAAATTGCAAACTTACGAAAAAAAAGGGCTTCATTTTCCCATTGGGGATACTTTGTGCCAAGTAGTAATCACATTATTTTGAAGCTATTTTAAACTAAAATTTACATTGATTTAAAATAATTAATTATACTTAATAATTAATGTACCTAAAAGTGGCCAAATATATAATTTTCAATATTACGTATACTTTACTCTTTCACAAACTTACAGTTTGACATTACGTCCGTAATTGAAGAATTGTTATCTTGATTTGGAAGCTGAACCACTTAAAATAAAAATTGTTTATAAAATACAACGAATAAATCAATTCAGCGTTTTGGTTATGTTTTCGCGTTTAAATTTACCATTCTGCTTACTATATCTGAATGTTTCTACAGAAATACGGACGGTCGCACCGTATTTCTTAATGCAAATAACGAGACTGAATCAACAGAAAATGCATGAGAATCAGCGGATATTAGACCAGTGCAGTTTTGAAAAGTAGAGTCGGAGCTACTGCCAAACTAGACTCCCCACCTCTGAGTATTTCTTAGAATATCGACAACATTCGTGAATCTGACAGAACCAACGCGGTGGGCCAAGGATTTAACACACTTTCTAGATCACACAGGCTTTTGAATAGTTTTCTATGAGTTTGTGGCTTGAGGGTTGTCTTCCCTTTACGCCAAAACGTGTTAATCTGTGCCTTTGTGCACGATTGTGTGACCGTTTATGTAACTGGAGTGTGATTGCTGTATAGGTGATATTACTAATGAAGTTGGACGTAAAACTTTATGATATTTTCCTAAGGACATTGCGTTAATTGAAGACTTTGTTGTAGAGGAGAATGTTGTTTTCATTAAGGAATAACTGTGATATCAAATCTCTCTGTAAGTAACACGAGATAAAATACACACAAAAATTTGATCTCTTTGGCCAGTCTCTTTCAAATCCGTACAAAAATCATCAAAGTTTTTATCAAAAGCTTTGAGAGAAATAACTTTCGCTCGCACAACTAACAAAAAAAAACTTTTTTCGGACAACCTTATACCAGGGAAATGATTGTGTCCATTATGTAATTCTAAAATTCAGTTGCGATCATTGCATCTAAGGAGTACTGTGCGACTGTTCGCATCTCTGCGAAAACAACCAAAATGCTGAATTGATTTATTTTGTTGTATTTTATAATCAATTTTGGTTTTAAGTGGTTCAGCTTCCAAAATCAAGATAACAATTCTTCAATTACAGACGTCGATGTCAAATTGTAAGTTTGTGAAAGAGTAAAGTAGGTATACGTAATATTGAAAATTATATATTTGGCCACTTTTAGGTACATTAGTTATTAAGTATAATTAATTATTTTAAATCAATGTAGATTTAAGTTTAAAATAGCTTCAAAATAATGTGATTACTACTTGGCACAAAGTATCCTCAATGGGAAAATGAAGCCCTTTTTTTCGTAAGTTTGCAATTTTTAAAAAAAATACTTAGAGTTAAATCTAAAAGTTGTAATTTTTATTGAAGTTTGGTATAATAGCGGTCTAGCATGTGTGCAATTTCCAGATTTTTATCTGGTCCCCCAACAAAGATATAACAGTTCAAAATTGGGAAAAAGTCCAAAATTCCAATTTTCAAGAGGTTGTAATTTTCAAGGGGGTGCGTTGTATACCAATGATATTTTACAAAACGTAACTATACTGTTGTGTGTAAAAGCACAGAAAAAATTAAGGCTTAGATTCTATTCCTTCTTTGAAAAATTACTCTCTGAAAATCGAATTTTGTTCATTCGCGTTCCGTAGATTTGATTGCAAATATTTCCCAAATACAAACATACAAAATAGGTAAATAATATTTCGATTTGCAGGCCAGAGTATTCTGAATCTAATGCTTTTTATTCTAGAATGCTAGAACCACGTAGAGCTGAGTAAGTTAGGAAAGAGTAAATGTCTGCGAACGCGAAAAATGGCGCACGGCGCGAAACAAAAATGGCCGCCATTTGTAAACCAGGTACAATAAAAAAAGTTAAAAATGGTTTTGAACAGCCAAAATATGAGGAAATTTATGTGCAAAAATATGAATTTTTTCGAGATGGTCGAGCGACCAGTGCTGGACCACTTAAAATGGATTGACCCGTGCGATTTCTTCCAAAATGGATATTCCCCGGTCGATTTGCTTCTAGTCAAGCTTTGAAATTTTGAAAAAGATTTTTCAAAATTTGGGGGTACTTTATATGAAGCCCCCCGGGGATTTTCAAAATGTTCTCAAAAACCACTCCAAATTTTTTCTTTAAATTTCTTGTATGAATAAAGTAAAATACATTTATTAACATGGCGTAGGCACGATTTTCACGGATAACTCTGAATTTTCGAAAATTGTGAAAGTTTAAATTTTTTCGGCGTCTTTCTCCAACTACAACATTGAAGACAGAGATTTTTCCTTCAAATAAAATTTGTTCTGTATATTGAGTTCTTTCATAAAGATCATGTAAATGCTTTTCAAAATTGTAGTAGTTTTCGTGCAATATTGCGTGCAATTTGTGCAATTTTAAAAAATTACAAAAACAAGATTTTCTCAAAAACGGCTCCAATTTTTTTCTTTAAACTTTTGGCAGGGATAGTGGTAAATGTACTCTATCAGGTGACATAAAAGCCATACTTCTCTATAGATTGGTTTTTTCAAAAATTCCAAAAATGTAAATTTTTTCACATGTTTCTTACGTCTATAATATTTACTTTAGCGGCGATTTATCCACACTATTATATTTACGAGTACATGTGCTATAAATAATGTCAAGTAATGTTTCTCGAAAAAACAACTTTTTTCTGTGAAAAGTAGCTGAAAATTTCGCATTTTCAGAAACGCCATTTTCTCATATATGACTGCAAATTTTTTCTTGAAACTTTTGTAACGGATAGTGTTAATTACACTCTTTAGTATAGCGTAAAGTTTATTTTGAGTAATTTTTTTGTTTTTTCAAAAATTACATAAATGCAATTTTTTGAAAGATCTCTCACATCTTTAATATGCACATTACCAACAATTTGTAAACATTATTATATTTGTGAGTGTAAGTGCTTCAAATAACTCCAAAAAAAGTAGGAGGGTCGTTCCGAAAGTAATGCCTCCCATTTTTTTACGTAGGCGTATGATCTCAAAAACGAATGTAAGTGGTGCCATAGTGAAATATGAACTCTCTCGTTAAATTTCGTTTAATTTCGTTTAATTTCGTTGCTATTTGTCAGATAGAATCATAGTTACAGAACGCTAAAATGGAGCCTAGCCGGAACTCGCGTCAAAAGCAGAAAAGTGTGACGGAATTTCTCACTTCCGAGGAAATTGCACGCATCGACCTCACCAGTCTCCTGCTGAACTTTAACGGGAAGGATACAATGTATGTTACTACAGTGTGGCGACGATGGGTGGTGCGTTTCAGCGGTAGTGACAGCAACGTGAATGACAAACCACGTTGCTGTCATCCACGCACAGCTGCCACACCACGGAATGATGGAGCGCCTCGTTCAGTTCTTCCGCGTAAATAGGTTCAATGGGGGGGGTATATGGTGCTGGGTAACTGCATGTGGCGCTGGACATTGTCTGCAATGCGTTAGAGGTAACGCTGAGTAAATTAAGTTATTGAAAATTGTGCGCAAGGGGTGTCCCGCGATCATTCACACAGGAACACCAAGACCATCGAAAGCAAAGTTTTGAGAAGGTTTCGACCCAATACGAAGCTGAAGGTGGCGGTTTTCTGGATCGAATAATCACTGATTACGAGACATGATGTCACCATTATGAGCCAGAAACATTATGAGCCAATACAACCCATCGAATGACTCCATAAGAACTCCCCGTGCAGTTCAACTCGGCTGATACAGACTTTTACCACCGTGGCCTGCAGGTTCTTGTTTATAGATAAATAAAATGTGTATAAAAAAGGGGACTATATTGAAAAATAGTTTCGTGTTCAAAAAACTCTTTTTAACACATTGTATTAAGTTTTTTTTATTTACTGTAGTTGTCATACAAATAATAGAAGGCATTACTTTCGGAACGACCTACGTATTTTGAAAACTCAAATATTTTCTGTGAAATAAGCTTTAAATTTCGCATTTTTAGTAGCGCTAAAACGCCATTTTCTATTAAGCGGCACATAATTTTTAAAAGAAAATTGCCATTTATGACTAGGTTTTGTGTTCTTTAATATTCTAAAATTAATGTTTCCGTTCTACCAATAGGAAACAGAAAAATTAAGAAAATGACAAAAAAATGTACTTTTCGCGGTGATAGATGACAGCTGTCAAGAAAGAGTTTGTGGCAATTCCGAATAGCTACCGAAGACCCAAGGTAATAGAAAACTAATACGGGAACGTCTGTGCCATTCTGTAGCACCACTAGTTCGGTTGTAATTTTGAGTAATATTCCTCATTTTCGTAATTCCTTCGTTGTATAGGGAAAGTTATGTAATGCTGCGCGAAAAAATTGCCACTTTTCGGCGGAAAAAAAATTAATTGCCGGGCCGTGAAAACGAAAAAGTGGATAAAACCAGTTGCTAAATTAAGGAAAAAAAATCCCCTAACACGTGGTGTAGCTAGAAACCCTGTTTTCTAGGTCATTGATACCGAAAAAAACAATTGAAAGGAAAACGTCCGTCTGTCCGTCCGTCTGTTTGTCTGTCTGTGAACACTGCTAACGCCTAAACCATAAGTACGATTTCTTCCAAAATGGATATTCCCCGTTCGATCTGATTCTAGTGAAAGGTTTGAGATTTTGAAAAAGATTCTTCAAAATTTGGGGGTACTTTATGTGAGACCCCCCGCATATTTTCAAAATTTTCTCAAAAACCACTCCAAATTTCTTCTTTAAATTTCTTGTATGAATAAAGTAAAATACACTTATTAACAAGGCATAGGTACGATTTTCACGGATAACTCTGAATTTTTTAAAATTGTGAAAGTTTGAATTTTTTTCGGCGTTTTTCTCCAACTACAAAATTGAAGATAGAGATTTTTTCTTCAAATAAAATTTGTTCTGCATATTGAGTTCTTTCATAAAGATTATGTAAATGCTTTTCAAAATTGTGGTAGTTTTCGTGCAATATTGCGTGCAACATGTTCAATTTTAAAAAATTACAAAAACTAGATTTTCTCAAATTTTTTCTTTAAACTTTTGGTAGGGATAGTGGTAAATGTACTCTATCAGATGACATAATAGCCATATTGCTCTATAGGTTGTTTTTTTCAAAAATTACAAAAATGTAAATTTTTTCACATGTTTCTCACGTCGATAATTTTTGCATTAGCGGCGATTTTTTCACATTATTATATTTACGAGTACATGTGCTTTAAATAATGTCAAGTAAAGTTTCTCGAAAACAGAACCGTTTTCTGTGAAAAGTAGCTGAAAATTTCGCATTTTCAGAACCGCTCAAACGCCATTTTCTCATATATGGCTGCAATTTTTTTCTTGAAACTTTGTAACGGATAGTGCTAATTACACGCTTTAGTATAGCGTACAGTTTATTTTGAGTAATTTTTTTGTTTTTTCAAAAATTACATAAATGTAATTTTTGAAAGAGCTCTCACATCTTTAATATGCTCATTACCAGCAATTTGTAAACATTATTATATTTGTGAATGTAAGTGCTTTAAATAACTTTAAATAAAGTATTTTGAAAACTCAAAACTTTTCTGGGAAAATGTGCTTTAAATTTCGCATTTTTAGTAGCGATAAAACGCCATTTTCTATTAAACGGGACATAATTTTAAAAGAAAATCGCCATTATGACTAGGTTTTTGTGTTCTTTAATATTCTAAAATTAATGTTTCCGTTCTACCAATAGGAAACAGAAAAATTAAGAAAATGACAAAAAAAATGTACTTTTCGCGGTGATAGATGACAGCTGTCAAGAAAGAGTTTGTGGCAATTCCGAATATCTAGCGAAGACCCAAGGTAATAGAAAACTAATACGGGAACGTCTGTGCCATTCTGTAGCACCACTAGTTCGGTTGTAATTTTGAGTAATATTCCTCATTTTCGTAATTCTTGTGATTTAAAGTATCCTTTCAAATCATGTAATGTTTTTATTCGTGAAATAGTCACACTAAATATCACTCGAAGTGCTACACTTCTCGTGATATTACTTATGATTAAAATAACTGGTCTCTTGCAGATGGGATCATTTCATGGATGATTGAAAAAGTGGAATGAGTACTTTGTTAGTTTGGCATATGAAATTCTTTGAAGCAAAGTACCTGCACCTCTCTTTTTATGATTCAGTGAGCAACGGAGAGTGAATCTTGTATATTTTCGTAAAAATAATATTAAATTTGTTTTGTACAATTTCGATATTCTTTCTACATCTAGATCATCGTGTGAAAATATTGGAGGAACAATAAATTAATGAGGGATATGGCTCGTAGAAAACATTATCCAGGTCATGTGTGAGATGATGTCTTACAAATGCATTAAGCCCTGAGGGAGGAATCATAAATTCCGAAAAGTTGACAAATCGAAATATATTCCATTCCCCTTCACCACCATCTCATTTTATACGTACGAATAAAATACTTTATTTGAAAATATTTACTAACCCTCAAAAATACCATCCTTACAAATTTGTCCGTAAAGCCCATAAATAAATCCGCACCTTCTCTTCCCCGTATGACTACCAGTAATAATTAAAGACTCCGGAATATACTTATATAGGGTCAGACTCCGGTCCAATCTAGTGCAATGCAGAAAATATCGAATTCTGCCTCCAAACACTGTTTGTCACTCCAAGCAGATTTTTGCCGGAAAGCAATTCAATTTAAGTCAGGTCTGTTCCCTTGTGTATCGACCTGGTTGTTATAGAGGGCGCCCCATCCGTCCGCGACAGCGCTGTCCCACACCTTTTTGTATAAATAATTGTCCATGATCGGCAGTTGTTGCCTTTCAAAGGATTTTAAAAATTTTTACATAAGTAATATTTTTGTAACTTTTCGAGTGTCTTCGAAGGTGGGACATCTTATTAACAGCTTGTTAATTTAACATTATGAATATATATCATTTTCAAGTTTTCAAAATTCTTATCTTCAAAACCCTTCCCCTTCCATGAAAACCAGCACACTTGATGATGCGTTCAAAACTCCGTCCTGGGCCTCGTCACGTTCCCATCGTCCAAATTCCGTTTTGGGTATCCACACTTCCAGTTGCACGACTTTGTCGTCTGGATATTACTCGTCGATCCTTTCGTCCGACACGAATTTGTATTTCGCGCTTTTTCTCAATTAATTTCAACTCATTAAAACTTTCATTATCCTCGCGATCTATTTCCGCCGCTTACCGAGACGCAAATTATTCTAACATAAAACTGGCTGACACATACGTGCTTTAGAACACAATTACAGAGAAGCGGACAAAGCTACTTTTCGTACAAAACTAAATTGCGCAGGTCTGGGAGACGTTTCTCCGGAGATGATTGGGGATATGGGAACTCGTGAGATAGAACAATTGATTTCTGTTAGACTTTCGGATATTAAATGGAAAGAGATCCTGGCAGCAACGGCCGAAAAATGTTCGCTAGTTGCACTAATTTACACAAGTCCGCTAGGGGGTTAGTTCACTCGCAAAGAAGGGTTGCATGTGGGATGCGATTGGTTCAGGGTCGGGGGGTGGATTGAATGACTCTAATGGCGATGACATCTGTGTGATTTGCGGGGATAGGCCAGTGTGTATTCTTTTCATTTGCGCGGGCGATGTACTCCAAAAAGATGGCGCGACTTATTCATGAGACACTCGTGCCATAAAGAGAGACTCCTCGAGCCACTCCCCCCATAAAATTGTGGGGCTTAGCAATTTTTAACGCGCTCATCCGTGCTGGCCAAACGGTTCGAGTTCAAAACAATCTTGAAGGATTGCTGCGTCGCCGCGGTCGTCACCACTGTAGGTCACAGCTGCATTCGACCGACCGCGAAGGAAGGGAATACCCCCACCCTCGCATGCGGCCGGGTATCAACCGTCGCACCGAGAGAAATGTAACGGCAATTTTTGTTGTTGTTGTTGTTGAATGAGAAAACGCATCTCTGGTCAGAATATCGCCTCGCCACCGTACCCTATGGCTGATTTTAAGCAATCAGAGTGAGGCACTCGGATCAGAGAGGGGAGCGAAACTTTCGTTTTGTCACTTTTCACTTTGTAACTTGGCCTAGAACTATATTCTTATTTTCGCACTTGCAAGCAATTGGTCTCGAGTTCGCACTTGGCTTGTATCTCGAACTCCTTTACGTGACTGACGTCTCGAGCTGAACTTGTACTTTCGGCACCTGACTCACTCTGAGAACTCCATCTCTTGAGTTCAGTAACTGGTACTCCGGCCGGCACTCTGATTGCGGTGATTCGGGAATCAGGCGGTTAATCGCCATGTTAATGTGACATCGCCGACGCCACAGTGGGTCCTATGGTTGTGCGTTGTCATCCTGTGTCCGGCCTGGGTGTAAGAGCGACGAACGAGGCGGGTCGTTGGCTGCTTATCATTCCATACCGCCACGGGCGGCAGTGATGGAGCCGAAATCGCGTGGCGCGTGCCCGCCTCCCCCCGCTGCCGCCATGCCGCGCACGCCAGCCGATCACCCGTCCAGCTGTCCAGGAAGGAATTCAAGACGCCACCGTAACCATAAGAACTTTGCATATAACCCTTGATCGGGTTCTCATCAGCTCCTTTTATCCATTGAGATGCGGTAAGACATTTCAACGAAGGAAGCTGAGAAAGTAGAGGCCACCAATGGTATATTATTTGTAGCAGCAAATTATTTTGTGTCTGTGTGTGAGACCATTTCAGTTAGGAATAAGTCGCAAGAATGAATCTCAAAATTGTAAGAATATTTGTAAAACAATCATTCATTCACATGCTCATCATCATTTTAATTTTAATTAAATGTGTTATCTGAATTGCTTTTCTTTTTCTTGACCCTATATTCCCGCATCCAAACACCGGCAGAGTACGCTACCGAAACATAGAGAGGAAAATGGATGGGTTTGGGGATCCACTACTTCCAACCTAGAAACGTGATGTTCACTCTGAACATATTAGATGAAAATAGGTCTCACTTCATGAAATAATTAGGAACATTTCTAGGAAAGGTTCGGAGCATTAAAGAAAAACGGAAATAAGGGAGTGGGAAAACAGCACTGGCTAGTATGACTAGACTGGTGACAGCTAGACTGGAAAGCAAATAAACAAATTAATAAGTAAACAAGGAATAATTTAATAAGTAATTTAAGTGAAGTTGGTAAACTAAGAAACAAATAAGTCATTATGTAATAAGTAAATAAATAAACAAATCAATAAACAAATAAGAATAAACATCAATAATTAAATAAGCACATCAGGGGCAAATGGGATTGGATGTCCGAAAAGTAAGCGCAGAGGCGAAGGTGCGAACAGTGTTCTGTGGAGCAGTTTGATGTTAGGTGCTTAGGAGGCCAAAGACTTGAAGGAGAACGCGTGACGTTCACGCCAGAAAATAAATAAATAGTTTAGAAAAAGCTTGGTAGATTAGCATGTACTCGACTTTGGATGGCAGTTTTTCCCCTTCAGGCATTTTTTCCCTCACCTTATGGTCTCTTTTCCGCGACTTTGATGCGATGGAGAGGCCATTTGGGGCAAATACCAGATTTCGAAAGGTTAAAACGCGGAAGAATGTAGGTATTGTAATTGCATAAAGGCCATCTCTCTAGCTACATAGTATCAAGTTATTTAATTTATATGGGTAATTCCACGTGAAATAGGCCGAAAAACTAGTAATTTTTTGACTTGTTCAATGTGATATAAAAAAGCTATATGCATCATATTCAGTGCATATGTTTGACCTTTGACCTTGTTTTTATTTGTATTCAAAATCAGTAAAATTTCTGATCATTTTAAACGAACTTCAGAAAAAATTGAAATTTCACGTGAAAATCCATTCTAATATAAGAAAGTGTTTCTCTTAATAACAAAAAGTTCAAAGAAAAGAATTTTTGCATTGACATTCATATCATTTGCATTTTACACCAGTATTTTTACTCCCGAATTCAAGAGTGCATATTTTTATCAAATCTAAGTTCCCAAAATACGTAAACTTCTATTTTTGAGTTTGTTGAGCCAAATACGCAAACTCTAAATATTTAAGTAAAAAAGAATTCGCATGTGAAACTGGAAGTTTCAAAAGTTACGGGCGTTTAAAGTCAGATCGACTGGGAAATATCAATTTTGGTAAAGCTCCTGCTTATGTTTTAGCCGCTAGCGTTGTTCACAGACAGACGGACGATGTTTTGCTGCAAACCAATTTTTCGGTATCGAGGACTCACAAAACGAGGAT
>JAHLJT010007135.1:0-15374 GCA_031308135.1 Acheta domesticus
GCGAACCGACTCCGGGTCCTCGCACCCGACTCCGTGGTGTGCTGGCCGCTGCCGCGCAGTTCAAATTATTAACATGCGCCAGAACGTATTGTTATCACGTGAGTGATAACAATTCGTTTCAATTTATATTTTGCCAGGTCGTGAACTTAAGTCAACTTTTTCAAACTTTCAACAAGTAAACACATGAAGTACGTGAGCAATTATTACTTTTACTGGATCAGTTTTTATTTTAAAATTGCAAATTATTTGTGTGCTCTAAACGACCAAAATGACAGAAATGATATTGATGAATGAGGAATATTTAGGAGTTTTAAATTATTTTGTCATTTTTGAGCTGATGCCTAAGACAAAACTCAGGTTACGCCACTGAATAAAATATATTTGTTTTTTCATTTTAATAGACATGTATCGTAAATATGATAAGTTGCTGGTGGTGATATAAATGAAATGATATTCATTTGTCACATAATATTTTATTGACATTAATAGAATATTCTTTTGTGAATTTGATTCTCAACTGTTTCAGGGATATGCAATAGACCAGAAAAGAAATTTGTTTCTTCAGTCCACATCTCCGATTGTTCTCTCCATTTGGAAAGGACAATCTTCCAAAAAGAATACTTCGAAGGATTGGAAATTTGAGCTTCGGGAAGTCTATAATGCAGAACTTAAAGAAACGATAACATTCTTGTTCTTCGAAAACTGGGGCATTCTAAGTTTGGCATTATATCAGACATCATCGACAAAGGGAATTGGATTTATAGTACATGTATATAGGCGGCAAAATGATAATGCCAGATACAATCGTGGATATTTTGTTATGCTCTGTAGAGATAGACGGTGTTGGAAGAAAGTGAAGAGGAATGTTTAGAGCACTTAAGAAACGCCCACGGATTATTTACGAAAATACCTTATCCTTCTTCAGAGCTTTATACAGATTTGGTTGTTCCTGAAATCGGTATTGCTTATGCACCGTTTAAGCGTCATCTTCAGGAAATTACTAAGCATTTCAACTTGACAATATTCAATTCAGAGGACCGTGAAATGGAGTGAGTAGCTCTGAATTTTACGAGTATATTTACGAAGACCTAATTCATTGACTCAATATTTCCAGCTTTAGAATTGCCGTTCTCACTTACTACATAAAATGTTTGATAAGTCTTTGACTGTGAACCAGGGAAAAACTAATTTCGTTGAGGGAAAATATAACATTTAGAATTCAGTTTGTATATACCTGATTTGTTAAACTACTCTAATAAACATTTTCTATACAGTTCGCACATAAAATGATAAAAAAATTAAATTATTAGTTTTGTAGCATTACGGATTCTCTTCTGAGAGTTTTTTAGAATACAAAACTTTGTTTGCGACCCTTACCACAAGAAATTTTTTAGGAGATTAACAGCATATTAGCATACCTAATTTATCCACAGACGGAGGAATATCGGTTAGGTTCCAAGGGTTGACCATCATCCTCACTGTCCTCATCTATTTTTTTTAGCCGTCGATGGGGTTAATTAATATCTTTATTAATCGTTTTGAAAGAGTTAAAGTTAGTTTCCCTTCGGAAACATAGCTTCTACTGTTACGTACAAAGTTATTATTAATTTTTTCATTTCCCCAAAATATTACGTTTAAATTGAATATAAATATGATCATGACCATTGAAGTAGGTCTTCAGGACAAATTCTAGCACCTATAGCGCGCAATCCTTGCAATTAATCTGAAACTTATTTCCAGACGTGTCAGCATACTTTCCGTAATTAACCGTTTTACCGAAACAGTTACGAAAGTTGGTTTAGTCGACGTCGATCCGACGTTGAGGGAGGTGAGCGAAGGCAACGAGTACCTTGGCGAGCACTGCGTACTTGGCGCGCACGCGGGTGGCGGTGCCGCTGGCGGGCGCGCTGCCCGCGTGGTGGCTGCCCGTGCGCGCGTTGGGCGGCGCCGTGTGGGCGGCGCTGCTGGGCGCCGCGGCGGCGTTCGCGCTGGCGTGGCGCGTGGCGACGGGCGAGACGCTGGCCGCCAGCGCCGCCGCCGCCCTGCGCGCCTTCGCGCCCTGCCCGGGCCCCGGCGCCCGCGCCCGCGCCCCGCCCGCTCCGCCCCGCAGCGCTTGCAGACCGCCTGCGCGCTGCTCGCCTCCGCCGTCGTCACCGCCGGCCTCTACCAGGTGCGCCAGCCAACTCCTACACTTCCATTTTTCTATGGTGGCCGATGACATTAGGTCAGTGTTGCCACGGTCGATGCCACGAGCGGGAATCCGTGGCATGAGTGCCACGACGAAATCGCCCCTCCAGGCCGTTCACACCCCCCACCAGCAGAGACAACGCCATCCCTATTGTAAAAGGGCAGGGTTACTACTACTCGTAATAGTTCTCTTCCCCAACGCCAGTAGCGCAGATAAGCTCGTGGCGTGCTACGATGCCACGAGGCGAGCCACAGCCCCCAGTAGAAAACCTTTACACCACTGCATTAGGTCACTGTTACTCTAGCCTTATAAAAGGAATCTATACAGTGGTACAAATTCTGAGGCCACGAGCCCCGTTGAGAAGGACGTTCGCGAATTAATTAAAAAAGCTAGCCATAATGTACTTAAAGGACGACATGAATGATATTAAAAATTATACATTGCATATTTTCTGGAAAAACGAAAGAATACAAAAAAATTGCGTTTGTAAAATGTTATTTGAATACTTAGTAACACGAGAAAGTTATGTTATCATTCGCCGAAAAAAGGAGAAATTTGGCCGAAAAACTCTTATAGCTGTGGTCTGGTAACAAAAAGCGGATAAAACCTGTTACAAACTTTAGATAAATAATTCTGTAACTTGTGCTGTAGCAAAATCCATAGTTTCTTCTTAATACCGAAAAGTAGATTGCCGGCAAACATCCGTCCATCCCGTCTGCCTGCCTGCCTGTCTTGTCAGTCCGTCCGTCTCTGTGGTCAACGCTAGCGCCTTAACCGTTCAGCCGATTTTCCTCAAAAATATATTCCTCAATCGATTTAGCTGATGTCGAGGCTCCTGGAATTTGAAATCGATATTTTAACTTTGGGAGTACTTTACATGAAGCCCTTGGACATTTTCAAAGTTTTCAAAAAAAGGATCCAAATTTTTTTCTTTGAATTTTGTTGTTGAATATTGTGAAGGACGTGTAAGAGAATGATACGGCTATCATTTTCGTTGATACCCCAGTTTTTTGAAAATTACAACCTAATTTAAAATTTCAAAATTGAAGATAGAGATTTTTGCCTTAGACAAAGTCGGTTGTACGAAAACGAGCACTTTATATACGATCCTGTACATTTTTTTCAATAACAAGCAGTTTTTGCGTAAATTGCGTTTGAAATTTACCAAAATTTTGTTTCTCAAAAACCGCTTCAAATTGTTCCTTTACGTTTTGTTCACTTGTGTAATGAGGGTCGATAAAAATTATGATCATAGTCCTGCACCCGGAAATTACTTGGTTTTTGAAAATTGCAAAAAAAAAACTTCAAATTTGTAGATAGAAATTTTTAACTCAAAGTCTGTTGTACAAAATTATCTTTTTAAAAATGTTACGTAGAATTGTCTGAAAAACTAGTCGGTTTTGCGTAATTTTTGCTTCAAATTTACAAAAACAATTTCTCAAAAAAACCAAATTTTTTCTTTAAATTTTCTCCACTTGTGTAGTAAAAGTTACTTAATGTTAACATATACATTTGCAGCAATTTGTAAACCCTTTTGTATTAGTAAGTTGAAGTGCTTCAAATGAAGTGTTTCGAAAACACAAACGTTCTGTGAAAAAAAGCGTCAAATTTCGCATTTTTGTAGAGCTCGCCATTTTCTTAAGAACGGCTCCAATTGTTTCAAAGAAATTTGCCATTTATTACGAGGTTTTAGTATTCTTCAATATTCTAAAAGAGTATTTCCATTAGGAAACCAAATATTTCCGTATTAGAAAACCGAAAAATTAAGAAAATTTAAAAACTAGAAGTACTACAAAATTGCACAGACTTTCCCGTATTAGTTTTCTATTTCCTTGGTCTTCGCTAGCTATTGGAATTGCCACATACTCTTTCTTTCCAGCAGCCATCTATCACGCCGAAAGTAAATTTTTTTGTCATTTTCTTAATTTTTCTATTGACAGAACGGATATATTAATTTTAGAACATTAAAGAACACAAGAACCTAGTCCTAAATGGCAATTTTCTTTAAAAAGTATGTGCCGTTTTAAAGAAAATTGCGTTTCAGCGCCACAAAAAATGCGAAAATTCGAAGCTCATTTTCACAGACAATTTTTGAGTTTTCAAAATACTTTAATTAAGTTATTTGAAGCACTTACACTCTCAAATATAATAATGTTTACAAATTGTTTGTAATGAGCATATTGAAGATGTGAGAGATCTTTTAAAAAAATACATATGTGTATTTTAAAACTAGTGGTGCTACAGAATGGCACAGACTTTCCGTATTAGTTTTCTATTTTCGTGGGTCTTCGCTAGCTATTCGAATTGCCACATACTCTTCTTGCCAGCTACCATCTATCATTGCCAAAGGAACATTTTTTGTCATTTTCTTAATTTTTCAGTTTCCTATTGGTAGAACAGAAACATTAATTTTAGAATATTAAAGAACACAAAAACCTAGCCGTAAATGGCAATTTTCTTTTAAAAATTATGTGCCGTTTAAGAGAAAATGGCGTTTTAGCACTACTAAAATGCGAAATTTGAAGCTCATTTTCACAGAAAATTTTTGAGTTTTCAAATACTTTATTTGAAGTTATTTGAAGCACTTACACTCACAAATATAATCATCTTTACAAATTGCAGATAATGTGCATATTGAAGAAGTGAGAGATCTTTCAAAAAATTTACATTTATATAATTTTTGAAAAAAACAAAAAAAACTCAAAATAAACTTCACACTATACTAATGAGTGTAATTAGCACTATCCGTTACAAAAGTTTCAAGAAAAAAATTGAAGCCATATACGAGAAAATGACGTTTGAGCATTTCTGAAAATGCCGAAATTTGAGCTACTTTTCACTGAAAACGGTAGTGTTTCGAGAAACTTTACTTGACATTATTTAAAGCATAATACTCGTAAATATATGTAAAAAAAATCGCGATAATGTAAATATTAACGAGGAGAGAGAAGTAAAAAAATGTACATTTTTGTAATTTTTGAAAAACCAACCGATAGATCAAAATGGCTTTTATGGCATTGATAGAGTACATTAGCACTATCCCTACAAAAGTTTAAAGAAAAAGTTTGGAGCCGTTTTGAGAAAATTTTGTTTTTGTATTTTTTTAAAATTGCACATATTGCACGCAATATTGCACGAAAACTACCAAAATTGTGAAAAACATTTACATGACCTTTATTAAAGAACTCAATATGCAGAACAAATTTTAATTAAAGAAAAAATCTCTATCTTCAATTTTGTAGTTGGAGAAAGACGCCGAAAATAATTCAAACTTTCTCAATTTTCAAAAATCAGAGCTGTACGTGAAAATCGGACCTATGCCATGTTAAAAAGTGTATTTTTGCTAATTCATACCAGAAATTAAAAAAAAATTTGAGCCGTTTTGAGAAAATGTTGAAAATCCCCGGGGGGCTTCATATAAAGTACCCCCAAAATTTTAAAGAATCTTTTTCAAAATCACAAAGCTTCGACTAGAATCAGATCGACTGGGGAATGTCAATTTTGAAGAAAATCGACCGAACGGTTTAGGCGCTAGCGTTGACCAGAGACGGTCAGACGGACGGAATGCCGTCAATCGATTTAAGTATAAAGAAGCAACAAATCATGGCTTTTGACCACATCACCAGATAGAGGATTTTTTTCTTAATTTAGCAACTGGTTTTATCCACTTATTCGTTTTCACGGCCCGGCAATTAATTTTTTTCCGCGGAAAATTGGCCATTTTTTCGCCCAGCATTACATAACTTTCCCTATACTTCGTACGTGTATACGTACGTATACGGGGAAGTAAAAACGAGAAAATTTCCTCAAAGTAAACTTTACGTCATATTAAAGTGTCAGCACTCTCCGATCGAAAAGTTTGAAGAATTTTTTTTAACCATTATGAGAAAATTGCATTTGAGCGCTTCTGAAAATGCGGAAATTGGCTAGTTTTCACAGAAAAAGGTTGTGTTTTCGATAAACTTTACTTGATATTATTTAAAGCAAATGTACTAATCTATATAATAATGTGAACAATTCGCCGCTAGTGTAAAATTAACGACGTGAGAGACATGTCAAAAAATTACTTGTTTGCAATTTTTGAAAAAACAAAAACAAAAAAATACAGCAATATGGCGTGATGTCATCTCATAAGGTACTTTTAGCACTATCCCTACACTGTCAGAAATTACATTAATTTAATGTAGTTTAATGCACTTTTCACATTAAATTAATGTACCGTGTACATTAAAACGATATTAATGTAAAGTACATTAAATATAATGTGTAAATTAAATTTAATGTAGATGCAGTACATTAAATTTACTGTACCGTTTACGGTAAAAGCGATTTTAAGGTGTTTGTGAATTAAATTTAATGTTAAAATTAAAATCAATGTAGATTTAATGTAGGTTACATTAAAAGTTATGTACCTTGTAAATTAAACGATATTAACGTGTTGTACATTAAATTAATGTTTAAATTAAAATCATTGTAAGTTTTAGAAATATTTTCTTCCGCTATTCAGACTTACGTATAATAAATTTAAATATATTTTCAACACATATATTTTTAACAAAAAATATTAAATGTTTAAAATTCGTATTTACATTCAAATTGTAAAAATCTTTATAATAAAATTGTAGCGATGTACATAGTACGCTAATTCTTTAGTTAAATTTTTCAAATTCTCCGGAATATTTAATTTTTTTCAAAGAATTGTCACTGTAACAATGTTAAAATTTAGTACTCTTTACGGCTACGAAACATATTCCCGAGCGTAACGCGTCCAAAACAGGTGAGAGTAGTGACAATTATAAATAATATACATAATTTGTAGAGTTAATACATATTTAAGTCTAAAGAAATATGTTCCGTAGACGTAAAGAATATATACATATCATAGCGGGCAAAACATCAGGCCTAAGAACCGCTGAAGCTGTTGGATGTCGCAATAGCTCAGTGGTTAGAGCACCTGCGCGTAAACCAAATGTCCCGGGTTCGAATCCTGGTGCGGTAACTGTTCGTTGAACAAATTCATTTAAGGAAATGGCATCTGCAAATTACATTAAGTGAAAAAATACATTTGTTAATCAGTACCAAGATCAGAACTAGTATTCTTTACATCTGCGGGACATATTTCCGAGCGTAAACGCGTCCAAACATGTGATAATTTCGTACATCACAACGGGCAATTCATCAGGCCTAAGCACATGTTGATTGTCTCGATAGGATAGTGGTTAGAGTAAGTGGGCGTAAACCAGGAGAGACGGGTTTGAACGGTCGGGGTGACAATTATTTGAAAATATTTTAAATATTGAAGTTAGTACATTTACAGTAAATTTCATGCACACATACAGTAATTTCAATGTAAAAGCACATTAAAGTATCATGTACGTAAATTAAATTTAATTTACACGTACAGTAAATTTAATGTACACGCATACAGTAAATTTAATTGTACACGTACATTATATTTAATGCACAAGTACTTTAAATTACTGTACGTGTACATTAAATTTCATTTACGTACATGATACTTACTTTAATGTACTTTACATTAAAATAATGCGGAAATTCTGACAGTATACCAAAAGTTTAAAGAAAAAATGTGGAGCCGTTTTTGAGAAAATCTAGTTTTTGTAATTTCTTAAAATGCACATATAGCACGCAATATTGCGGGAAAACTACTAAAATTTTCAAAACAATGTATATGGCCTTAAACAAAGAACTCACTTTGAAGAACACATTTTATTGAAGGAAAAATTATCCATCTTCAATTTTGTAGTTAGAGAAAGATGCTGAATGAAATTCAAACTTTCACAAGTTTCGAAAATTCCGAGTTATTCGTGAAAATCGGACCTATGCCATGTTAATAAGTGTATTTTACTCTATTCGTACAAGAAATTTAAAGAAAAAATTTGGAGCTGTTTTTGAGAAAATTTTTAAAATGTCCGGGGGGTTTCATGTAAAGTATCCCAAATTTCGAAGAATATTTTCAAAATCTCAAAGCTTCGACTGAAACCAGATCGACCGGGGAATGTCCATTTAGAAAGAAATCGTATATATGGTTTAGGTGCTAGCAGTGCTCACAGACTGACGGACGACGGACAGACAGACGGACGGACAGACGGACGTTTTCTTTTCAATTGGATTTTTGAGATCAAGGACCCACAAAAGAGGGGTTCTGGCTACACCACGTATTAGGGGATTTTTTCTTAATTTAGCAACTGGATTTATCCACTTTTTCGTTATCAGGGTCCGGCACCAAATTTTTTCTGGCGAAAATTGGTCATTTTTTCGCGCAGCATTATGTAACTTTCACGAACGGGTCATTCCATATTAAATCAACAGTTTTAATTAAAATTTTACTTCACCATTTTAGATTGAGATGAAATTTGACACATAGGTAGTATGAAAGAAGAATAAGAAAACTACAGATTTTGAGTAAAATATTTCCACCGTTTGTGAAATACAGCCATGTAAAATTTTGCGAAATTGGGTTCCCGAACATTTTTAAATTGACGTAGAACCTCACCAAATTAAGATAGAGAGCTGGAACAGGTGTCATTTTGCAGCTTTCTTTATGGCATGTTATATGATATACAACTCAACAGGGGTTGCGTTCAAAACGTTTTTCAAATTTGAATTTAAAATTTTGATTTTGAGTTTTTTCAAAATGCTCATCTTCAAAAAAATTGAAAAAATTCTAAAATAATCCTTGTATATATCCAAACAGATGGTGCAAGTTTAAAAATGGTACTGCAATGGCTTCATATGATAATCTTTATTTAAAATGCACAATATTTACTTCCTCTAGATTTTACTGATTTAAAATGCATTTTATTTCAAATTAAAAGCCCTAATATATACAAATTATTAATTTAGTGTTTTTATTGGCGAGTGTGTTGTGTTTTATTGTTATGATGATAATGGTTATTATTATTATGATATTATTATTGTTATTATTTTTAGACCGCGGAATGTCATTTAATTGCATATTTTTACTGACTGTACATATCAAAAGGAAATGTATAGAACTTTACCTATCACCAAAAATAAAACAAATCAAGGTCACCTTTCAGTTGATGAACCAGATACGTGGGAACCTAAACATTTAAGCGAAATGAATCGTTCAGGAAAGAACACCAACTTTGAGCAGCGTCAGCTGGTTATTTACCATCATGCAAAGGGTTAATGATGCCCAAAATTTTGCAAAATGCCATTAATGAAGAAAGCACAGTGAGTGACATAATCTCATGGTACATCAATGAATAGGCAATTGAACTGCAACCCGGAGGAGAACGCCCGAAGACATTTTTGATCGAGAAGAGAATCTTGTCGTGAAAATAATAAAGAAGGACCCTCGTATTAATGCACCAAAAGTTAGTTCACATTTATAGATTGGAATTGGCAAGAAAATAAATCCCAAAACCGTGCGAAGGGTACTAAGGAAGCTCAATTTCCATATCCGCGTTGTCAGAAGAAAGCTACTTCTAAGTTAAAGAGAAATACCCGAAAAGATCTGACTTCGATCCACTTTCCACAAAAGCCTGGAATATATGAACTAAAATATACCACTTACATTAAAATACGCATTTAAACTAAAAAATTGCACACATGCAAAATAAAAATAGGGTAGGTTTGTTTTATTTTTGGTGATAGGTAAAGTTATATACATTTCCTTTCGATATGCACAGTCAGTAAAAGTTTGCAATTGCATGAAGTTCCGTGGTCTAATAATAATAATAATTATTATTATATTATTATTATTATAAAATTATTATTATTATGAAATTTTATCATTATTATTATTATCGTCATTATATTCACAAAGTTATTAAATAGTGACCTAAGAATGGGAAACAGAGGCATTGTTAGTGCAACAAAAAGCATTGCGAAAACACTAGACAAGACACGTCGAATAACACAGACTGTTGAAAACCAAAACCATGCATTAAATTCTTTTTGATAAGGTGCTGTGCCATTTAAATACTCTGTGAAAAATTTGTGTCGCTTCATAGCATAAAAAGTGACAATCGTAGTCATTGCCTTCAAAAATTATTGATTGTATTATTACTTGTTTTTTGCCATGTAAAGGGCAGACTCAATTTTTTATTTAATAAAGCACACGCATGCTTTGTAAAGTGTTTGTACTTAGCCATAATAAAAATATATTTGAAAAGAAGAGTCATAATTTATAAATGAGCTAAGAGAAGAGAGGAGAACTTCCAGCTAGTCGCTTAGTCCACTGCAAGTTGAAAAAGATTGGCTGGGTTTCTTCATGGTCCTCCGGGTGCCGCATGACTGAGAGTTCACAACTTGTATTTGGAACTCCCGTCTCTGACTGACAAGGCGGCCTATCATTTATTTCCCGCTTCTGAATTGGACGCAGGACTATTGGGAAAATAGTCATTTTGGTCTTCATCGAATCTCGCTGCTGATCAAGGTTGGTCTTCGTAGAGCCACGATTTGTAATGGTTTGGAACGGTTTCGAGTGACTCGCTGCTTTTCCCGAGATAGTCAATTGTTTAAAAGTAATTTATTATAATTAATTAGCCTCTCTATTTATATCATTATACAAGCCTAACATACAAAATGAAAAAATTTCAAAGTGCTTTAAAAACGGCAAGACACCTGGACATTAGATATCAAAATTTAATGAATGATGCAAATGAAGATGAGGCATTGGAAAAATTTCAGGCAATTAATGTCATAATTGTGAGAGCCATAGATAAGCTTGAAGAGACTTCTTGTGAAATTGACATTCAAGAAAATGACATTATTGCTAAACAAGATATTTTAGAATCTCTTCAAACCCTCTCTTTCCAAATTGAATCCTTTTTAAAAAAGAATGCACTTAAAGTATCGTCACCTGGAAATTCAACGGAATCACAGCCGGTAATTCTGACACAAGGTATCAATGCCTTTTCTACAGGTTTTAATTTACCAGATATCACTTTGCCTCATTTTGGAGGTAAAATAACTGAGTGGGCCGGCCTTTAGAGACTTATTTAAAGCTTTAGTTGTCGAAAATCCAAATTTATCTGAAATCAATAAATTTATTTATTTGAATACCAGTTTGGAGGGAGAGGCTAAACTAATTATCGAAAACTTAGAAGTCTCAGCTGAGAACTTTGAAGTTGCGTGGAAACTTCTTACTAAACGTTTTGATGATCCACGTACAATTGTAAAACAGCACCTTATTAAAATCTTAAATCCTCCACATTTAATGCATAACTCAGCATCATCTTTGAGACAATTTATAGATTATTTCGTGTCTCATGTAAATGCATTATTGGCTTTAAAACATGATGTGGAATTGCAAGACCTGTTATTAGTGGCTTTAATTTCAAAGAGTTTACCAAATGAACTATTAAAAAAATTGGGAGTTGCACTTAAATGATAAATGTGCACCCACTTATAATGAACTTATTGAATTTTTAACAAGTCAACAACGCGCCATAGCTGCAACGGTAGACACAACTGTAACGTCAAATCAAATTTCTGTAACAACTACAACTCAAAGGTCTCCATCTTGTTACATATGTCAGGAAAGTCATTCCTACATAAAATGTCCTAAATTTACTCAATGGAATCCTAAACAAAAATCTGATTGGGTTAGGTTAAATGGACATTGTCTCAAATGTCTATTAAATCGCCATCGCACACTTGTGATGTAAAATGTACTATATGTAATAAAAATCATAATAAAATATTACATTTTTCTAAGCTGGCAAATATTGGTGAAGCTACAGAAGCTAATCGTGCGATTTCTGCCAGCATATTTAATACTGTTCCAGAAAATAAAATGAAAACTACTTTATTACCTACAGCAATTGTCAATTGTATTGACAGTAAAGGGAGGTTTATACCTAAAACAGCCTTATTAGACTCAGGTTCAGAAATATCATTAATAACGGAGTTTGCAGCCAAGAAATTATCATTACCTAGGGAAAAAGGTAAACGTATTAATTTCAGGTGCAACCGATGAAGAATTTGTTGCTAATGAAAGCGTTGTAGTAGAAATTAAGTCTCGTTGCGGACTTTGGAGTAAGCAAGTTGTATTCATTATTGTTCCCAAATTATGTAAAGTTATAAATGAATCTTTCTCTATATCAAATTGGGGAATTCCCCAAGACATATTCCTAGCGGATAGTAAATTTAATAAACCCAAGTGCATTGATTTATTACTAGGAGCGAGTGTAATGTTTGAAGTGCTTGCTCAAGGTAAATATTATCCACAAAACAATCAATTTCCGTTTTTACAACAGACTCTTTTAGGTTGGTTAGTCTCTGGTCCAATTCCATACAATTCTTGTGCTGATAATTTTAAGGTTTGTTCTTATAATTGCAAAAGATTCGATTTACCAAATCAATTAAAAAGATTTTGGGATATAGAGCATATAGAGCATGAAAATGACTTCAGTGAAAATTATTTTTGTGTTAAGCATTTTAATGAAAATGTTACTCGTGATAACTCGGGTAGGTATTGTGTAAAATTGCCAGTATTACCTAATGCACCAGCTTTAGGAGAATCCAAATGGCAAGCGAAAAATAGATTACTGTCCTTAGAAAGAAGATTAAGTGCTGATTCTAAATTAGCCTCAAACTATCGTGCATTCATGTTCGAATATCAGAAATTAGGACACATGAGAAAATTATTCAATGAAATGAATGATAGAAACTTTTTGCCCCATTTTCCTGTATTTAAAATGGATTCATCTACAACTAAAACGCGATGTGTTTTTGATGATTCAGCTAATACTTCTTCAGGGATATCATTAAATGACATTCTTGCTACAGTTCCTGTTTTGCAAGATGATTTATTCTCTATACTTGTTAGATTTAGATTACATCCTATCGCTATAACAGGTGATCTTGAGAAAATGAATCGGCAAATTAATGTTCCTCCTTTAAGCCAAAAATTGCAATGCATCTTATGGCGTGATGATCCCACTGCTAATATTGATGAATGGGCTCTCACCACAGTCACGTACGGTACTGCATCAGCTTCATATTTGGCTATTCAGACTCTCGTGCGCCTGGCCAGCGATGAAGGTGATGAGTTCCCATTAGGAAAGTTAGCGTTAACCACTGATTTTTATGTGGATGACTTCATCAAATCATGTAAAGATAAGGAAGAAGCATTTGATATTTATTCTCAAACATCTAAACTAGTATTAAAAGGTGGATTTAAACTTAGAAAATGGTCCACCAATTCAATATCACTTCTAAACATTATCCCTGAGGATATTAGAGAAGCAGGCAAATTAGTGCACTTTAATGATCCATTATCTCAATGTGTTAAAACTTTAGGTTTGTTATGGGATCCCCATGTTGATGTTTTTAAAATCATGTTGTCTCCCGCTTTAATTGAAGCAAAAGATAAACCCATTATTTCAAAAAGAAAATTATTATCTTACATTTCTAGCATCTTTGATCCTTTGGGATTAATTTCCCCAGTAGTAATATTATGCAAAATGTTATTTCAAAAACTGTGGGAATGTTCTCTTAAGTGGAATGAAAATATTCCTGAGCACATCAATATTAATTGGTTAAGCATTTGTAATTGTTTACCACTAATTACTGACATTAATATTCCACGCGTTATATCAATGTTATGTATTTCCAATTTGGAACTTCATGGTTTTTGTGACAGTAGTCAATTTGCTTATGGAGCTTGTATATACATTAGAACATATAACAATTTTAATTATGTTAATTGTAGATTATTATGTGCGAAATCAAGGGTTGCTCCACGTGCGGTATTAAAGTCAAAAGAGGAGAGTGATCTTGCTATTACCATACCTAGACTTGAGCTATGTTCAGATCTGTTATTAGCGAAACTCATGGACAAGACTATAGGAGCTTTAAACAAAGATCAACATGTTACACATTTTGTGACAAGAGATCGAGTCAATTTATGGCCTGATTCACAAGTGGTCTTACCTTGGTTAAGAAGTCCACCAAAAAAGGCAAATATCTTTGTTCGAAATCAAGTTTTAGAAATTTTAAATATGACTGAAGATTACACTTTGAGATACGTACAATCCCAAGTTAATTCAGCAAATTTAATTTCCAGGGTTGTAAAGCCTCTTTTATTGTTAAAACAAGAACTGTGGTGGCATGTTCCTACCTTTTTATCGTCAGTCTCTTTAAATTGGCTTGATAAAATTAAATTAATTGTAAAAAGATTTAAAACTTTAACATAACCGTAAATGATTTACTGAAATATCTTTGTCCAAAATCGAGATTTCGAATATTCTAAGATGGTCATATTGATATTACAAATTTAGAATTTATTTTTAATGTATTGTGCATTCGATATGAAATAAATAAATACTTGCCTAAATACTTGCTTTGAGAGGCAAAATGTTCCAAAGTTTTATATGTGAGTTTGACCTATTGTAAGGCAGCTCATTTCTGTTTTTATCACTTGGCATTTTTGTCAAATTGATTTTGTTTGGTATAAACCTAGCAATTATTGCTGTCCGAGAAGGCACATAATCTCGGAGTTAATTGAACTCGAAATATTGACTTTTTCCAAAGCTTTATGTATTGCTTTGTTTATGGCGGATCAATTTTCAATATGTATGACATTAATCTTGTTCTTTTAATGTAATTGTCATATATTTTATATACAGAATTAAATTTTGTGTTAGTATAAATGTAAATTTTCAGTCGTTACCTCCGAAAATTTTGGGGGAGTTATGTTGAAAACCAAAACCATGCATTAAATTGTTTTTGATAAGGTGCTGTTGCCATTTAAATACTCTGTGAAAAATTGTGTCGCTTCATAGCATAAAAAGTGACAATCGTAGTCATGCCTTCAAAAAATTATTGATTGTATTATTACTTGTTTTTTGCCATGTAAAAGGGCAGACTCAATTTTTTAATTTAATAAAGCACACGCATGCTTTGTAAAGTGTTGTACTTAGCCATAATAAATTATATTTGAAAAGAAGAGTCATAATTTATAAATGAGCTAAGAGAAGAGAGGAGAACTTCCAGCTAGTCGCTTAGTCCACTGCAAGTTGAAAAAGATTGGCTAGGGGTTTTCTTCACAGACACTGAACTTGTGATGCTATTAAACATGAAATGTGAGACACAAAAATTTTAAAGAACTCGTGGAGAGGCAAACCATTCCACGGACAATATCTAAAAAGAACGGACAAGGTGTAGATTATAAAGATCAATCATTTAT
>JAHLJT010007136.1:0-42203 GCA_031308135.1 Acheta domesticus
TGCCACCACCTTCTATAGTTTACAAAGCCTGCTCACTGGTCCGTGACGTCACAAAATGGCGGCGAAGGTAGTCATGATGCGGCATGGCGAGCGCGTGGCTGCACTGGCGTAGCTCTGTTGTTTTCCGTTTAATTCTCCTGGTGCGGTTCGCGTGTTAGGACCTGTTCGGAGTGAACTTAGGTACGCATATTCTACTACTGCTTCGATACACCATTTGATATGCCTTTTAGATGTGTAGTTCCGAAGTGTCGAGGAAACTATGATAAATCCTCGAAAGTGCACGTGTTTGGTTTTCCAAAAAATCCTGCTATGCAGAAGAAATGGACTGCTGCTATTCCAAGAGAAGATTTTGTTCCTTCCAAATCCTCGAAGGTAAGACTATAGTTCATATGTTCACATAGAACCTACATTTATTACACTGATTATTTAATCAAAGCATACATTTTTTTGTAAGTTAGTAAGGGTTTTTGGCATTATTTACTAATACTCTTAATGTTTTACCATGAAACTACGTTAAAGCAATTAGAACTTAACAATTCTTCCTTATAGTATTATGCTGAACTTGCAACTATTTTCTTTATATTATTAATTGAATAATGATGGTAACAATTTAAGGTATCCCTTAAATAATCTTAAAATAGTAGTACTTCAGTTACAGCATTCAGTTGTAATGTTCAGAGGTGTAAGAAATTCATAACCTCAAAAAAATCTTAGAGATTTCCTATAACTTGTATGAATAAGTTACTAAAACAATAAAATAATTTATTTCAAAAGAAATACCTTATGTAAGTATCAAGGCAAAAAGTCTGTGGTGCATGAACTAATTTCAAAATTTAAAAAAAGTTATGTTATTTGTTCTTTTGTAAAATTTGTTTGTATGTGAAAATTAAATTCTATGTATGTATTTGATATTATCGACTAACCACTGTAACATTTTAGTTTACTTCTCTTGCAACCCCAATATTATTATTATATTATAGATATAATATATTAAATATATTATTATTTTTCTTGTTTCAGGTATGCCATCGCCATTTCCATCAAAATGAGATTATTTGGGAGGATGTGGTTTATAATGAGCAAGGAGAGAAACTGTCATCAAGACTGCAGGTACCAAAGTTAAGAAGTGATGCTGTACCATCTGTGTTCCCTAACTGTCCAGCTCATCTTACCAAGAAGAGTTCCAGACGGGAAGGCCCTTGTGAAAAGCGAGAGAGACTAGAAATGGAACAAGTAGCAACGAGTATGAAGGCTAGTCTTGCATCACAAGAAGAATACAATTCCAAATTCACTTTCAAATCCTTGGAAGACTTAGAAAGTTGTATTAAATTCATTAATTACCCAACGGTATGGACTGTAGTGAAACCTAACACTGAGTGCCTATGTTTTATTAAATTTGCCATGAAGCCAAGTCCTGTAGTAATGTTGTCTGTGGTGATAGATGTGCATCAGAACGTTAACTTTATTCAGATAATCTCCCTGTTCATAAAGTGGGGTCACACTCTTTCCCAACTGTGTGTAATGATGTGCACGTTTTTGGAAAAAATTTTAATTGACTGTGCAGAATATGGCAGTGAAAATTCTCTCAGCGACTACATAAATATTGCCAAGACAAGCTTGTTGGAAGTGGAAGAGAAGGCATGTGATGCTGATAAAGATATTGTGCAATTTTTACGCGAACAATTAGATTTAGTTAATAGTTCTAAGTTTAGACATAGATTTAGTTCCAATTTAATGATACTTTCTTGTTTACTTTTCTCAATTTCTCCTCATGCATTCAGGTTTTTGCGAGCAAGTGGTGCTTTAATTTTGCCTCACCCATCAACACTGCGGAGAATTTGTAGTAAATTTAACCTCAGTCCTTCTCAGGACTCAAGTGATAGCAACTTCTTGTCGTACGCCAAGCAAAAGTTTAAATTTTTAAGAGCCGAGGACAAAAATGTTGTTCTCCTGATTGATGAGATTCACTTAAAGCCATATTTAGATTTTAAGGGAGGTAACATTTTAGGTGTTTCACATAATATGGAAAAAGCAGCCACTACAGCATTTGCATTTATGATTCAGAGTATTAGATCTAAGTTCAAAGATGTTGTAAATATTCTTCCAGTGAAAACTATAACTGCAGAAGTACTTTTTGACTATTTATTAGATGTAATTAGTGGACTGGAAAGCATTGGTTACAAAGTAATTTGTATATCAACAGACAATAATTCTATTAATAGCAAGGTGATGTCCATGTTTTCTAAAAAAAGAAAGCTGGATATTGTGTACGAACACCCAGTTGACCCCAACCGCCCACTTTTTTTTATTATTGATGCTGTTCACATTCTGAAAGCAGTACGCAATAATTGGCTGAATCAAAAAAATAGTGGCAAATTAATGATTTATCCTGACTTTCCAACTGAGGGAGGAAAGCCTAACTCTGGTATGAATATTGCATCTTTCACTGCCCTTCAGAAGATTTATAATTTGGAATGTGAATCTGTAGTGAAAAGTGCTCATACGCTGACATTAAAAGCTTTATGCCCCACTTCCCTAGAAAGGCAAAGTGTAAAGCTTGCACTTCAAGTATTTAATAGGCAGGTGGCTGAAGCATTAGAACTTTCAGGAGAATTTGGCATAGAACACTGCAAATCAACAGCTAATTTCATTCACATAATAACCAAATGGTTTGATATTATGAATGTTAAAACTGTTTTTAAAGGGAAATGTAAATTAAATCCTTTTATGGAGCCCATGAGGATTGTTAATGATTTGAAAATAGATTTCCTCTATAATTTTCTAGACTGGCTGGATCTATGGAAGGGAATGAAGCCTAACACTGGGTATTTTACAAGAGAGACAGCTACGGCATTGCGCCAGACCACTTATGCAGTAATAGAAATTGCTCGATATTGTGTCAATGAATTAGGCATGGAGTACCTTCTAAGCGGTAGGCTTCAGACAGATAGTCTTGAAGAAAGATTTGGTCAGTATCGACAGCTGTCAGGTTCTCAGTACCATATATCCATAACTCAGATGTGTGAGAGTGAGAAAAAATTAAGACTCCAAAGCATTCTCCCATTAGTAGTTAACTCTTCGGCTGGTTCCTTCATAAATGAGCTGGCAGTAGATGAAGATTCAGATGTTCCTGATGTAAGAGGTGAGAATGCACTGGCAGTTTCAGTAACCGAAGATGACCTCTCTTCGCTGGAGGACGTGATGCCTTCTCTGACCTATGTGGCTGGATACTGCACGCATTCAATAATGAAGCATATTAAATGTGAATACTGTAAAAGTGATTTATCAGTAGAAAAAGAGCTTCCAGCCAATAAGCACTTTTCTCTAATACAGAGATTAGATTGTGGAGGTTTGAAATATCCTACTGATGATGTGATTACTATTGCAGTCTATGGCTATATTGTCATTAATAAAGTGCTTGAATCTTGTAAAAAGGAGTTGTTCAAAGCCACCAACCAAAGAGATGTATGTTGTTCCACAATCTTGAAATGTTTAAGAGAGAATGAGTGTTGTTTGTTTTTTGGCACTTGTGATAATGGCCATTCAGCAAATGATTTAGTTAAACTTGTATGCTGGAAAACTGTAAATATTTTTCTTAAAAATTTTTGCAAAAAGGAAAATGATAAGTTATTCTCAGAGAAATTATCAAAGAAATCGTCAAAGAAATCACAGAGGAAACTAAATACTTTTCAATGAATTTGTCAGTTTTGATTGTAAATAAATAACTGTCATTCATTATATTGTAAATAAATGTAGGTTCAGTGTATTATATTGTAAATAATTAGGTTTAATGTATTGTATTGTAAATAATTAGGTTTAATGTATTGTATTGTAAATAATTAGATTTGATGTTTTGTAAATAAATAAGTTTAAAAAACATGTCCAGAACAATATTTTTAATTCTGAATTGATATATTTTTGTATTAAAAAAGGGTGAACATTTAGTTTAATGGCATATGCACTGAAGAAAATGTGAGAGTAGAAGGGATGACTGCTTTCAGTGACTTCTTGTAATAAGGATTTCTTCAAAAGTCACCAATCAAAGTAATGTCTGTTGCGTCGCTGTCATAGTTCATGGTGTTTGTGATAATAATCATTAAATAAATTATTTAGTCAAACTTTTATGCTGGAAAGCTGTAAATATTTTTTTTTAATTCTGTGAAAAGAAAATGATAGGCTTTGACACAAATGGCAAAAAATTGAATATTTTTCCAGTTAATTCAACAGATATTGTCAATAAATAGGTTAAGTATACTGTATTGAAAACAAAATTTATTTAAAATGTTGCTTTAAAAATATTTTTATAATGCATTAATATTTTAATACGAGAGGACTGAAAACGAAATTCCCGACGTAAGCGCCCTGGTAAATGTACGAGTGGCCGACGCAAAACATGACTACCTACGGTGACGTCACAAAACAGTGAGCAGGCTTTGTAACTCTAGGAGGTGGTGGAAAGACACGTTTCCGGGCGCGCGTAGGAGCTCTTTGCCGCGTTTACGAACTTCGCCGAGGTTCTTCTCTCGCCCCCTCGACACACACGGCCCAGAGGCTTGTTTATCTCGCATCTGCCAAAGTCAGAACGCGTTTGAGACATTCTTATTGAGACGAACATAAAAGGGTATTGGAATAGACGACATAACAATATTCCACCTTACACTATTTGTTAAAAAAGTTCATTAATTTACCTTCGTGAAATGGAGGTAATTTCTCACAAGGAAAGTTGTAAACTTTTTGAGAATGAAACAATTTTCTCAAACACTTCTGTATACCTAAAAAGAAAAGAATACCAAAATATCGACTAGGATATTTTCAAATCAATTTTATTTCTCAAATACATAAGTAACAACAATTATGGTTATTTGATAACTTCATCTTTAGTACCAAAACAACATTGCATAATAGTTTAAAAAATTATTACATCAAAAGGAGAAATTTTAAATATTGTCTATTTAGAAAATGATGACGTTATCAGATAAATGAAAGCAAGAGAAAATAGATAACGATTATTTTTCTGTAATTTGCATCCTATTCAGGTTGTTTAAAAGTAACTCAAAGAAGGGCATTGAAAATCAGAAGTTAAAGGTAATAAAAGGGTTAAAAAATGTCTAGAACATTCATCCGCAATGTATGCAACTGCATATTATTCGCATTTAAATGGAACGAATAAAGTAAAACTGTATTCTACAAATAACTCTGACAGAAGCAATGTAAATATATTTATATGGTTATATTTAACATGCAACGTAAAAATACGTTCAACTGAAGTAAAGATGTTGCAAAATAAGTGAAGTTTTACTTTCTACATCAATCAGCAATTAAATAATACTCCTGTCATGCGAAAACACTGGACTCATAAATGTTTTATGTTAATTTAATTTATTTTTGACATCAAATATTTCAGAATTATTTTCTGATGAAAATATTTGACATGTCACAATGTAACTCCGGGAAACGTTCCCCAATTTGGAAGACCCCTTAATAGCACATTTTTCTCGGCGCGGATAAAGTTCCTGTGACTTCCGCCCACCTGGGCACTCTTTGTGGTATTCCCGCCAAATTATGGGAGTTCCATGCTGCACCAGTGTGTTATGGGGGCGCGAACATAAAATTCGCGCGTCTCACTTAAAAAATAATTAATTAATTAAGAAAATTAATGAATCATTGTTCCCCCGCGCCTCTACGCATGGAACGCCCTCTTCCGCCATGCGGCTTCAGCCACGCCGCCGCCGCCACCGCCGGCGGCGTCGGGCATCATCATCATCGCCACCGCCACCACCACCGCCGCCGCGGCTGCCGCCGGGGCCAGCGCTGCTGCTGCCGCCACCACCACCGTCGCCGCCCTTATCTCCCCCCACCTCCATCCGTCCGCCCCCCCCCCGGCCCGCCAGCCACCCCCTGCCACGCGCCCGGTGACATTCTCGGGGCGGAGGACTGATCAGGCGTGGCTGGCGGAGAGTGCTGGGCTAGGACGGATCGGGGAGTGCAGTGGGCAACTTATCGCTCCACACGGGACTGCTCAAAAACTTTGCCGTGAAGCATTCCCGTCAGCGAAGGGCATTTTTTCCATGTGCATTGAGACCCTCTACTAGACAGCTATGTAAAAAGGAGGAGCTGTGGTACTATGAGAGTAGTCTGATTTGAAAAATCTAGGCATGTGTGCCTCGTAGGCATTAATACATTCTGGAATGTTTACACTAATTTAATTTTTCTTACTGTATCAGTCAGGTAGCCTCGCCTAGTCAGTGTACCTTTCATTGTGTATTATCATAGCAATGCAAGGGT
Source organism: Acheta domesticus (assembly GCA_031308135.1). Classification (NCBI taxonomy): domain Eukaryota; kingdom Metazoa; phylum Arthropoda; class Insecta; order Orthoptera; family Gryllidae; genus Acheta; species Acheta domesticus. The sequence continues at coordinate 6,286 of JAHLJT010007136.1, forward strand.
TTTGTGAAATTGTTAAAGTTTTTTGTATTTTTTAACACCCCTCAATTACTCTAAAAGCTTGTATAACTGAAATGCCATTACAATAACTTAATATATGTGTAATTATTTGTTATATCGCACATATATTCACTTACTCATTAAGATCATTACTCAAACGCCATTTGAATAGTGATCTTAATGAGCGTGTGGGTTTTTATATTTTTCTGGTGCGCCAACTACTTACTCGTTAATCTCCAAAGTTTTGTGCATTCTAGTAGGCGGCGAGTTTGCTCCCCCACCAGATGATGAGAGTCGACATTTACCTTCACGTCATCTCCCGAGATTTTATCGTCCTATCCCTCACCCAGGGGATACAACCCAAGCTGGGAAAAGATCCAAGCTACCGCTGGACCTCTGACATCTTTAGTAATGTGGTACATGTAAGTGTGTGTGTGTTTGTGTGTGTGTGTGTGTGGGTGTGTATGTGTATGTGTATATGTGTGTGTGTGTGCGCGCGCGCGCGTGTCCGCCTTGAAGGGGAGAAGAGGAACAAAATTTGATTGCATCTGGTCTGTGACCCTTTTGTTATGGTACTTCTGCGGAATTCACCTGGTATTCAACGGATAACGAAAACAAAATGACAATCAGAGCAGCCATCTGCTAGACTTCTTTCTGAATTCGAACCCTACGACCGCCCGGTCATCGAAACGATGTTGTAGAGCTACTGCAGCTGGAAGCGTTATAAGTTATGGTGCACTCTGATTTAGTGTACTCCCAGTTCTGTTTGATTGAATTCAAATTAAATCCTGGGAAGTACCTATGTACCAAACACTTACTCCTTCATTGATCCCGTTTCACTTCAAACCCCTAAATACTTACACTCACAAGATAATAGGACTACGAGATCATTAGTCTCGTGAGTGTAGTGCATGCTTTTTCATCGTGAGGTGGCGGTGATCTGGATGGTGAGATCCGGCGCCGACCTACCGTCGATTAGCGTATTTCCCAAACCAGGTATCTCCCACTACCTGGAGACCTGGCCCCTTGCCGGGACAAGCTCTAAGCCTCCAACCGGTCTCCCGGCATCTGTAGTAGTGTAGGGCATGTTAGTGTGTAAAGGGTGAGGTTGGGACAAGGAGGAAGAACGAAAGATGGCGCGCGGCCCTTGGTCCGTTTGTCAGGGTACTGCTCCGACATTTACCTTGTAACCGTACACCTTCCCCAATAATGCTTAAGGATGTGTACGCACTACAGCCTAACTTCCAGTTATGCCTAAACTTCTTATGTTACTTTCTATTATAATTCATTGTATATGGATAATCTCTGGGCTTTGGGATCTTGATTGTTAGGTTATTAGTCATACTTACACACTGGATTATATACAAAAATATATATTTCACTATAAATGACAATAATCAACATAAATTCAATGCACACTTATTCTTCTTACAAGTAATAACACACACAAAAAAAGTTGCTTTCAATAGAATGAAAGCATCAGAACCATTAATAGGTGCTTTAAACTACAGTGATCCAAACCTAATTACCCTTCAAAAGTATTTTCTTTTGGTTTACAAACCTAAAAAAAATTACTTGGAAACATGCAAGTAAATTGTTTCCCCTATATTCAAAGCTTTATTCACTTGGACGAATAACTTGCAATGTTCATTAACATTACTAATTAGTCAATTGGTTTATCTATTCAAGTAACTATTCACTTTCAACAAATAAATTTGGAATGTGCATTAACATTCCAGACAATATATACAACAAATAGGTGCCTTTACACCAGAACAATTTAGAATTGTTCATTCTTCTTAACATTTTTTTCTCTTCCAAATAAAAAAATGTACATCCAAATTTGACCAACACACACAGCAATAGAAATTTAATTTCTAATGTACATAAACAAATAAACCTTCTTTACCTTTTATGCATAAATTGTAAGAAAAAGGCAGATTCCCAATTTACAAAGATTTTAATTGCTTTCTGAGTACTAACTATTGCACTTACACAAGGAACACACTGCCAAAATTACCCCACAATTGGAAGGAAAGTTTATCAGTCTATGAAGATAAATGTTTTATTTATAAACGACTCCTTTTTGTAACACTAATAATGTCGCTGAACTGTCGCAACGGCTATGGCGAATTAATTTAGTCGCCCCATATACAACTCAATCCCCCCAAAGTCAACTAGTTTGTGAGAATTATATCACTTTCCAAAAACACAAAACAAGAGAAGCACAAAGTTAACAAATAATCTCATCTACTTATCGGTGATGATGGCAGGACGCAGATATGTGAAATTATAACGCTCTCGGCCGGTTTTCCAGCAGCACCCTCTCGTCCAAAAATCTTCCGACAGTCCCGTGGCACATCATTTATTACCCAGTACGACTTGAGAAACCTCTTGACGCTATGGATGTTCTCGCTGGAATGCCCTCCGGCCTCCTTCACCGAGCTTACAACTACCATCCTAGTCAAGAGTGCAACCGTATTACCTGTTCGCCACAGAACTTAATACGTTTTAGCGCATACGTCGAAAGTGTAACTTTGTTACAATGATATTGTACGGTTACAACCTGACATTGATCGGAGAAACCAAGGAAAATTACCCATCAGTGCAGCCAGCACGCCACGGCGCCGCCGCGGCGCTAGAATTCTCCTCCATTCAGTGACTGTATTCGACCTACTGGCAAGTCAGTGTCCAAAATCCTGCCGCCGTCGAGACTCGAATCTAGGAACTCCCCAGTAAGAAGCACTGCAGTGACATCAGTTGATGCACTGAGCCACGTCTCCCGGTGTGATGTGAAGTCAATTATGTACACTGTGTATTTTGTCAGATAGAAACTACCTACCTTCATTCACGCACTACACTTAAGCAAAGAACAAATGAAAGTAGAGTACATAAAATTCAAGGCAAGTCAGTAAAATAATTATCTTAATTTTGTGTAGTAGTTAAAATTCTAAAGAATTATAACTTTTCTGGTTTCAGGCTATTCTGAGTTCATTTTTTGTAGCATACTCCTACGTTATCTGGTGAAATTTAATGTAAATAATGTCATCGTTTGTTTTGTATATCGAAAAATTGTACTGTTTTCCATGAATATAACTTGCAATTTTAATTTGTGCTATCGTACATAAACGAAGTAAAAAATAATTAGAACCACAACAGATTTTTTTGTTACATTTTGTGAGAAAAGAGATTAAAACTACAAATATTAACTCTGCTTTGTGGTGCCTCAAATTTTCTCGTTCCCAGCTTCCACAACGCCGCCGGGAAAGCCTTCCCAAAAAAGTATCTAGCGAAAAAAAATCCGTCTTACGCCTCTCTCCAAACGCCCCGCCACCGGCTCGACGACGAGAACAGCCAGTGCTCGGATTTCGCCGTCAATTTCACCCGAGTGTACGAGCCGTTAGTTATGGATTCATAAACGAGACAGCTACAAGCGTACTCAATTCGCTAACGAGATAATGTCTTGCGGATAATTAATGAATGTTATCGACTCGCTGGTGTGCTCGCGCGCGCCCGCGTTCGCCCGCCCGCCCGCTCGCGTCCCGGGAGTGCGTGAGCGGTGCATAGTCCCGACGCAGCTGCGTTTCCGCTCTCCGCCGAGATTTGAGGGCGTTCGCAGATTTGCGGAGTTGCGCAAAGCTCCGCTTCCCGTCGCGGCGGGCGCCGCCCTGCCCTCCCCGCCACGCCTCACCCCGCCTCGCCACGCTACGCACCACACAACCTCTCCCCGCGCCGCCCCGCACCGCCGCGCCTCGCACCGCCCCTCCTCGCCCTACCCCCAACCCCGCCCCACCCGTTCCCACCCCGGCCCACACCGCACCGTACTGCATTGCACCGTCCGTCCTGCCCCGCCTCGCCCCGCCACGCGTCGCCCTTCCCCGCCACGCCCCGCACCGCCCTGCACCTCCCCGCACCGCATTGCACGGCTGCGCACCGCCGCGCTCCGCCCCTCCCTACCCGTGACCATCCCACCCGTCACCGCCCCGCCCCGCCCCACCCCGCCTCGCCCTTCCCCGCCCTGCCCAGCCCCGCCCCGCTCTTTCCCGCCCCGCCCCGCCCCATCCCGCACCGTCCTGCACCGTCCCGCACCCCACCGCACCGCGCCGAACACGCTCTGTATTCTTAACAACCACATTACTGTGCATCGAATAAGTGCCTTGTTCAAAAACCCGAGGAAACTGAAACAACCGCGTCTCTCGTTGACTTTGGGAATTTCGTTTGGGGGTAGGTATTGTCGATTGAATGAAATCAAAGTTGATTTTAGTGGTGAGGGGCCAAGCCGGTTCAACTTTAAGCTTTGCTCTTCATTGTTGAAACTAATTTGAAGTTTTAGTTAATACAGGATTGCGATTGCTGTGTGTAACGTGAGTAAAGAGTCCCATTATCTTAATGATTATCACTGTTACGAACTCACGTTATTAATTTTCAGGATAAATAAGGAATGGAAAACAAATATCAATTGAGTAATTTCCGAACACTTCAATAATTAGTGAAAATGGAGAATACTGCAGGGAGAATACTGAGAGTAATTACTTTATTGAGATGGTTCTTCACTTCACTTTTATTCCGTTTGAATTTGTTCTGCATGATTTAATAACTAACTCATCTAGAGACTGTAAAAATTCATAAATTTTAAACCGTAATAATTCTTTAACAGGGGAAAACGAAATGTGATGATTATTTTATTACATCCATTTTGGTTCTTAGCATAAGGGTGGAAACAAATAAATGACAAAATTGCATAAAATGAAACGAAAAATCTCGGAAAAGAAAGGTTTATAAGCAGGTCATCTTTAAAAGCATCAACCACCGGAATAACAAGCCAATAAAAGTACTTATCGTAGATCACTCTAAACAGATTATGGCCCAACGTAAAAATGTTACAACTCCCCGCTAACGCAAATGCTATTAAAGGGAGGAGGCGAAGTTGAAACGTGCAGTGGAAAAACAACATCAAGTACCCCTTCTCAGCTATTCCCGAGCCCAGAGTTGTGGAAACCTGACCTTCCCCTACCGCCAGGCGCTGCCGGAGCTCCTGCGACCGCGTGGCCACATACGGAACTACGCGAGGGGACTCTCAGGCAGAATGCAAACATCATCTATATTCCAGTACCCCCAATAATTCCGCCTCGTCTGCTCGGCGCCCCGCCCACTTTCTCACCAGGGTCTCTGGCGTCAGGGCCGAAGCGGCGGGTGGCGGAGGAGGGCAAAGGCAGTAGAAGGCGCTGGGAGACGGTGCAGGGTAGCGGAGGACGGCGGAGGCTATGTGTGAGGGATGGTGACGGAGTATGCCAGGAGACGGCGGAGACGGCTGTGGGTGACGGAGGGGCGGCAGAGGTCGACGGGAGGACGATGGAGGACGGTGTGAGACGGTGGGCAGCGGTGGGCGGCGGCGGAAGCGCGGCAGAGGGCGGCGTGGGACGACAGAGTTCGACAGAAGGACGATGGAGGATGGGGAGACGTGGAGGCGGCAGCGGGCAGCGATGGGTCATGGAGGGCGGCGGTGGGCGGCAGTTGGCGTCGGAAGGCGGTGGAGAGCGGCGGTGAGCGGTGGTTGATGGCGGAGGACGGCGATGAGTGCAAGTGGACGGCGGTGGGACTGTGAAAGGAAGAGGAGAGTGCCGATGAGCGGCGGTGGGAGGCAGTGGGCGGCGGTGGGCGGCAATGGGCGGCGATGAGGGGCGGCGAGCGGCGGTGGGCGGCGGTGGGCGGCGGTGGGCGGCGGTGGGCGGCGGTGGGCGGCGGTGGGCGGCGGTGGGCGGCGGTGGGCGGCGATGAGGGGCGGCGAGAGGCGGTGGGCGGCGGTGGGCGGTGGTGGGCGGCCGAAGGTGGAGAAAGGCTGCGTCTCGATCCCACTCCTGGCGCGCCCACAGCGGCGCCGAGTTCCGCTTCCGGTGGCAGCGTTGCCAGGCAACGGAGGCCCCGGGCGTCCGCGTGATGTATGAAGTCAGGCGGAGGAGTCACTCTCCATCGCTACCGCCGTTGCCTCTTGCGCTGTCTGTGAGGGGGCACTCCGCAGCACAACACTTTAACATTTTTTTAAATACATACGTACCCCTCCATATCTCAGTTCCGACATGGAGAATCTCTCGCTTTTCTGCTTCTCATTTCTGCTTGATGTTTGAATTTTATTTTTCTCATAAACAAATCGTACACATTTTGTTTCTATTTTATGATATTCCTTGATGTGTTGTATTTTATTGATGGTTGAATCAATGCATCGATAACCTTAAAAAAATACTATAGTCATAGGAACGTTAAATAGAGGGATGAAATAGCGTATACATAGGACATTAAGCTGAATCGAAAAACAAATAGAATTCAATGACTTAATAATTTTCGATGCAAGAACAACATCGGCACCAATAAAACAGTTTTTAAAATAGGTTTAGGGATGCCACAAACCTCATAAATACCCCCATTTTAACCCTTTTCGCTACTGGTTAGGAAATAACAAAATAAATATTATTTAAAAAATATTTTAGCAATGGATTTTTGCCTGGAGTAGTGCCCACATTATCCCGCAACAATTTCATGATCATGAAACATTAGTTTTTTGATTAAAACAGTCTGCCACATTAGGCAGACACATTTCAAATAGCAATAGCTCCGTAAATTTTGTATCCAAATGTTAAAATTCGGTTGAATTAAAGCTGATACCTTACGGCTCGATTCAATCCATTATATATTTAAGTGATACAATATTTTACACATATTTTATTTTATTATCTCGAGGGGTTAGGCAAACTTTCGCAATCAGAAACGTTTGAGGTATACATCAATTCCACTCCACTGGACGACTCACATAAAAAGATCATATTACAAAAGACGCTAAAAACGATTTTGTCAAAACTATACAATTATACCCACTAATTAACAAAAACTCCAAATTAAACATTGCAACTTCCTTATCAATATTCAGATATATAACACGACCTTCATTAACATATGCTAACAGTTTGGAGAGGTGCTGCTCCAATACACATTCAGAAATTGCAAATTATACAAACTAAAATTTCTACGCTGAGCACTGTAGTTTATAAGAAATCAACAAGTACACAAAAAACTCTCAATTCAAGACATAAAAACGTAGATATTAAATCTCTCAAAAAAATTCTACTCATCCTTATACTCTAGTCCAGCTTATGAATGTTGTAAATGAATTAGGAAAAAACATCTTCTATAAATTCAAGAATCAAATTTAAATTTTCAAAAGATTTTGAACAACCTCTCTAATTTGACTACTATATATAAAAAATACATATTGTACCATTGTTTGTTTAAAAAATAAAAAAATGTATTTAATCAATTAAAACAAGATGTTAGAGGGAATTCCTCAGAATTTATGTACATAAGTGAAATTGTTTTATTAAGTTAATTCATTTATTAATTAGTTATTTCTTGAATTAGTTATTTTATGTAACCAATACCTTGAAAAATTCCGTCTGTCATCGAACAAGGATAAAATAAATTTAAAAAAACAAACTTCAAACATTCAGTTATTGTTATTGCATTTCCTTTTTCACCTAAACTTAAACATTTCCACAACTTTATTTAATGTTTTTTATATTTTACCTTGTAGTTCGTTGCTTTAAAATTGTGTTAAATGTTATCTCACGCTCAATTTTTTGTCGGTCTATTGTTCCATTGTAACTTTATTTTCTATAATAGAAATGTACTTTCTCATACATTCGATGAGCACTTCTTTCTTGGACGATAAAAATTTCGTAATCCGGTCTCTTTGTCTCGTTTCGAAAAATCAATAAACATAACCTCTTTGTACAAAAGTACAAAGCAAAACCAAAACAAACAAGGTTGGTTATGGTCACTGGCTGGTTCACCAAGGTCCAGCATTGCTAACCAACTCTCAGATGCATTTAAGCAAATACTATAAAGACAATACAGGACACTTCGCGATATATCGAGAAACACTGATGCACGCTCCATCTGGTGGCAGAACCTGGTACACCCTAAGCTCAGTGCTCTATTGATGTTTCTTGTCTGCTTGATTTCTTTTCATTTTATTGTCTTTCTGGTCGATTTCCGGAAAACTTATTTTACAACACTATTCTTTACATCATTCTACGTATGTCAGGAAAAAATTCTGTAGTTTTTGGCTTTATTATAAAATACAGCAGAACTCGCGTACGTTCTCCATATTTCCTCGTGATAAAACCAGGTAAAAATTGAAAGAATCTTGAACATGAATGAAGCTAGTTCAATTTTATTAAATTAACAATTTGACTTCTCTTGGTAATAAAATGCATTAAAAACTAGAACATAATTTATTTCGGAAACTACTTGCACGTTGCCATTCCCAATTGAATCATGTGTAACGAACATTGCAGAAATGGATAACACTGAAAATATTCCTACAAGTTTAGTACAGAAAAATGCTGGGTCCTATGTCTGTGGCTGGTTATGTAGTATCGTGCCATATGATGGTTGTAGAAATGCTTAACAGAATTTGGATGAAAAGTATAAATTAAGAAACTCTCATATTCTTATTAAACAGTATGTGAATGCCATGCTTTTCTACCCAAATGAATTCGCTATTAGTTTTCTAAGACTGAATATGTTTTCAATAAACACTTTTTAAATTATTTTCGTCAAAGTAAACTTGACGTAAAAAACAATTAATGCAAATCATTAATATTCACTTGCAGAATATTTTATGTAAGGGGTGTAATAATCTGTATGAAAGCAGTGTCAAAGAATACAAAAAACTTTAACAATTTCACAAATCTCTTGCATTGCTATGATCACACAAAATGAAACGTACACTGACTAGGCGAGGCTACCTGACTGATACAATAAGAAAAATTAAATTAGTGTAAACATTGCAGAATGTATTGAAGCCTAGGAGGCACAGATGCCTAGATTTTTCAAACCAGACTACTCTCATAGTACCACAGCTCCTCCTTTTTACACAGCTGTCTCGTAGAGGGTCTCAATGCACATAGAAAAAATGCCCTTCGCTGACGGGAATGCTTCACGGCAAAGTTTTTGAGCAGTCCCGTGTGGAGAGACAAGTTGCCCACTGCACTCCCCGATCCGTCCTAGCCTAGCAGTCTCCGCCAGCCACGCCTGATCAGTCCACCGCCCCGAGAATGTCACCGGGCGCGTGGCAGGGGTGGCTGACCGGCCGGGAGGGGGGCGGACGAACGGAGGTGGGGGGAGTTAAGGGCAGCGACGGTGGTGGTGGCGGCAGCAGCAGCGCTGGCCCCGGCGGCAGCCGCGGCGGCGGTGGTGGTGGTGGCGGTGGCGATGATGATGATGATGATGATGATGATGATGCCCGACGCCGTCGGCGGTGGCGGCGGCGGCGTGGCTGAAGCCGCATGGCGGAAGAGGGCGTTCCATGCGTAGAGGCGCGGGGGAACAATGATTAATTAATTTTCTTAATTAATTATTTTTTTAAGTGAGACGCGCGAATTTTGTGTTCGTGCCCCCATAACACACTGGTGCAGCATGGAACTCCCATAATTTGGCGGGAATACCACAAAGAGTGCCCAGGTGGGCGGAAGTCACAGGAACTTTACCCGCGCCGAGAAAAATGTGCTAACAAGCAGAGGTACCAATGTATTGATACAGTGCTTTTTAAAGGAAGTAAGTGGAAAAAAGGTCAAATGTATCAGTGGAAGTGTTATGGAAAGAAAAATCTTGCATTTGTAACAACTTTATTCGTGAAAATAATGTTCATTATATGTTCATTAAATGTTCAGTTTTCTCATGTCCATTATAACACATTGTACATTACAATTTTCCGTAATTTGAGCCCTTCAATATAATTAAATCATAGAGAGAGTAGATAAAAATAAGTCTTATTTTGTTAGATTTAAAAATATTTTTTCTTCCGTAAGAATCACATTGGCATTTCTATTTGGTTCCAGGTTCTGACACTAGGATGGCTAGAGGGAACTTGTTTCCATCGGTTGCGTGGAAGAACGGGGAACTGTCCTGTATTATCTCTATTGTATTTGATATAAGTTATGCTTCACTAATCATTGCTTTAAAGAGAGTATGAAACGACGAACAACAAAGCACGACTTAAAACGCATCTTAAAGTTAAATATGTCTTTACCAAGTCACACTTAAAAATATTTGATGAAACCGGCCGTTAATTCCAGTTGACGGTGCGTTAGATTAATGCAGGTGTTGAGAAGATACAGGCAATTTTGTTCCAAACACAGTGCAAAAATCGAAACAAATTGCTACATCAGCCTATAGTACAACCTATGAGCAGCCACAAAGCCATTTTGGAGAACCCTAATTCCTAATCTACAATTCACATAAAATCTGGCCAAAAGGATTTACATGGGAACAATGAGACGGAAAGCAAGTTAAAAGTGTGAAAATTACACTAATATTCCTCCTAACACATACCCCAGATTTCCTCCGAACAGTGGGAGAGAGGGAGTGGCCGACAGGTAAGTTTACAATACTCTTGCTAGTAAATTGTTACATTTCCCCCAAATCATTACAATATCCAAAAGCTTCATTTCACTAAGCGAATGAACATTTCAGTATACTGCAAATCTCTGTTCTTTCTCCTGATTCTAATTAAGTGCTTTGTCCAAGGCTCGTTTTTCTCACCCAAAATTGTCGCATCTGTGCACCTCCACTTCCAAAGACTTTTTCTGTGCGCTCAGTTACCTGCTTTCTTTCCCTTCAGCTCAAATTCCGTGACTGTTCCCGTTCTTGCCCCCCAAGCGGCGCCTGTTTCACCAGACCAAACCTCTCCCGGACTGACCCCGTCGAAGCAGCCTGCCCGTCACCACTCCCACCGCCTCAGTCACTACCATTGTCAGCGCCATCGCCAACGCCATAGCTGCTGCTGTTGCTGCCACCCTGTCCTCCCGCCTGCCCTCTCTCTTTGCCACCGCGGTGCCTAAATTAAGAGCAGCTAAATGACCCCTAAAATATGACTGCGAATAAAGAAGCTCCGCACAGGAGACGTAATATGTGGCGGCCGGCGGCGTACCGTGTCGCCGGCGTTCTGTCGAGACTTGCGCGGGAAGTTAGCTGCAGAAATCACGAGAGTTCTGCCAGGGCGCGGCGTTTTAAAAGGTTAAATGATACCTCCCACCGCCCTCCGGCGCCCCCGGTTCTTTACGTTCCGTCATTCCGCCTTTGGGGACTTCTCTTTTTAAATGTTTATCATGAGCGGGAAAGTGTCTCTAATTTCACTCATAACGCCAAGAAAGAAGAAAAAGGTAATTACCCATGAAATGTAGCATTTGCAAAGTCGGCCCTTATATCTCTTGAAGGAGACCTCTCCCCAGCGGAGGACCGAAGAGTGCGAGAAAGAGAAATTCTCTTCGGGAAGCTCCAACTTCTATTATTCGCAGATGTATAGACCGCCGTTAGGGAACAGGTACGCGTTTTTCGCCACTCCTCTCTCAATCTGTTACCGCTGCGTTTGACAGCTCGGGCCTTTTGTAAGTGTGACCGCGTGAAGTTCAGGCGGTTGGTTGCCGAAATGATTCTCCTGCGGTCTCCCTCGCTCTCCCACAGCGCTGCGGATGCTAAAATAAACTCCCCCTTCTTCCACTTCTCCGTCTCCGCTTCTATCAGTCGCACTGAAATATCGAATTCGCAGAATTACATTTCGCTGCTGCCGTCGGCATTTTTTAATTTTTTTCTTTTGCGGTGCGTATTCAAACACGCAGTGGTGAGGTAAAGGCCACGCTGCGGCCCGATTTAAAGTGAATTGCCAAAAGACCCGGGTAATTACGATGCCCTAGTTATAGAGATTGCTATTTCAATAGTTAATGAGAGCATCCGCGCTGAAATCCTCTATTAGGCGTCACTCGCACGCTATTCACATTAACACAAAGTCGTTATTGGAGTTATTAAATATTTTCATTCCGTTTTTAATAATATACATCTAGAAAGGGTTGTACTGAATGTTTAAAGTTTTTAAAGCGTTTGCACTCCCGTGGTTTTATCCATACTCTGCAGTTCAAATGAAACATTCTATCTGAAAAAACAACAACATCCGAGTACCGTGTGCATTATATTACTACTCACACTGGGAAATATCGGTTTGATCAAAGTTTTTATATATATCTTAAAAAATGTACTGCGTAATATTTTCTAAGTACGCTTTAAAGAAAACGTTCTGAAAAATAATGATAAAATCGTTTTTCCTGGACATTTGGGTAATTTATAACTTGTGCTTATACCAATGGCGACTAATACCATCGAAAAGGAAGGGTATTAGCTCCATCAAATGTCGAGAATCTAATTTCCAAAATTGAGAACACTAATAAATAATAAACCTTAATTATTTTATGTAAATTCACATAAACTAAATTTAATACAATTATTTAATCAAACATTACATTAGTGCAAATGATTCTGATTTTGGAATTCAATGGACACTCGAGTTTTTCCATTCAGACAATTGCAGGTAATAGAATTGATTCAAAATAAAAACGAACTAAGATTCCAAAATGTAATAATCCCACTCCTGCACATTTTTGAGGAATAAACGCTCTCTTAGTGTAAAAGAGCATATCATAAATTTACTTCTTAAAGCGGAATTCAATAATTACTTTTTAAAATATGAAATACGTTATCATCAGACGAAATGATTTGTCGGTACCAGTTACAGGAATGTTTTGAGTGTTACTTATAAAAGTAAAATTTGATATCAAAAGGTTTGAACTGTACAGTACAAGTTAAATAAAAACATTAAATAACCAGAACAACTAGAAAAAGTGAAATCGGGTATTATCGGTATTACAGTAGTACTATTTTAGGGCAGGTGTTGAAGATCGGGGACACAGTGCTGCTGTGCCCGACCATTTCTTCAGTTCTTCTGCTTTTGGAAGCTCGGCCCTTCTCCACACGTGTTAACAGACACTAGCTAGGTCAAATTCAGTCTTTTATGGAAGAGAATTCTAGCGGCCGGCAGCTTTGATCGGTATGTTTCCGTGGTTTCTCCGATCTACGCCAGGCGAATGCCGGAGCAGTACACTAACAAACGGACCACGGACCGCTCACGATCACGCCTTCCTGTTCTTTGTCCTTTCCTCACCCCTTACGCACTTACACTTATATACACTACACTACCACACATGTCGGTAACTTCGAGCTTGTCCTGGCTGGGCTGGTGCCTCGCTGGTGGGAGATTGGGAAAAAAATCCCTCTAGCCGACGGTAGGCCGGCGCCGGATCTCACTGTCCAGCGGTGGAAGATCACCGCCACCTCCCGAGAAAAACATGCATTACACTTACGGGACGAATTACTTTAGGAGTTGACGTGCCCGGAGTCATTAATTAATCAATCAGTCAACAAAACAACAAATGAGTGGGCATTGACCCCGCATTTCGTCTCCGCGACGACGTGTTTTCAGCGAGAATTCCCTTCACTAGAGACTCACTGGAGCATACATTGGCATTGATGCGTATTGTTCACGTGAGATTTGTGTTGATGAAGTTCTCGTAAATTACGTAAAGATGATTATTTAATTCTGAGAAAGTTGCACGAGTCATTTACACTCAGACGCTTGACGTGTTAGCAAAACGTGAAAATGCGTGAAGAGAGAATCAGGATTTGTTGAAAACATCAAAGTAGTTCTTCAGCGAATGGCACTATTAGGTGTGTTTCGGAGTCCCCCGTTCGCAAAATCAATGAAATAAATACTGTTGTATCAGAAGTATCGTGTTTATTTTCAATTTCCAATAAAGAGAGGAAGAGCGTGAAATTTCCTTCTGGAGTGTTTCAATGAATTTTTGATTCGCAGAACAGCGAACGATTTCTACATCATTGACAAATAACGATCAACTCCGAAAAGATTCTAAGGAAAATAATAAATTAACGGTGCGATAGCCTGTTTTCGGTATCGACAGACGAGCAAAAAGCAAGCTAGCTCCTTACCATTTTCAATAACCACTCTACTCGCGATTTTAAGCAAACACGCTAAACAAAATCTATAAGACAAACTATTTAGAGTGTCTTCACATTGTAATTTCTGCTTATATGAATCCGTTGTGATGTTCCATATGACTCACTAGATATAAATATTCATCTCTGATGGAGGGTAATATATCTCCTTCTCCGCAGCTCTTGTGATCAACTTGGCGCAAAGACCACATATCGTGCCCATCGCTTCTCCTGAACTTGCGTCCGGGTCCAACTAGTTACATAAGCTGTTTATCCGACCAGGCTGCTACTAGATTAAGTGCAAAGCGGCCGTGGGGCATGCTGCGTTCATAATTCGCATCGCTGCGCCTCATCCCCGTTCTCACTCCATATTCCTCTCATTCCCGCTTCATCACGCTCTACTCCGCCCCTCGTCCTACTCTTTCCCCCTCCCTCCGCTTTCCCGTCACAACGACGGACGCTGCACCCCCGCCCTCCGGACCAACTTCGTTAACAGATGTCGCGTGCAGCGCGATGCATAGCGGTGGTAAAGGAGAAGCCATCTTCTGCTGCTCTTGGATGTCTGATAATTTTTTATTCGTGACGAAACGGTTTACTGATAGCTAACGGTTGCATTGCTTGACGTAACATTAAAACATTTTTATTTCTATTTCGTCTGAGTTCAGTTTTGGATTTAGGACGTAGAATTTCTAAAAATATATAATTTCAAATATTTGAATTTTTCCTTTTTCTGTATCATTTGGTATTTAGATCAATACGCTTTGGCGTGATTTTACAGCAGTGCGTGTTCAAGACTGCAGAGAGCTTAACTCAGATGCAAAAACCGGACTCTGCTGTAAAAAAATTAAGAGCAATATTTTATGAGAAATGTTCATTTTGTCATCAAATATTATAAAAATATAATTATTATTGATTAATAATTATTATAGAATTATTGATTAGTGCCTGTTCGCCTTGAGTTGCCCACTAAGATAATGTTGCATCATGGTAATATTTAGTTAACAGTTCACTTTGACGCCTAAATAAATTTAGTTTATAGTGATCACATGACTAGCACCGTACATGGTATGAATTATGTAATTAGACGTGTTAATTCTGGAGGCAAGCTATTTTGCGATATAACGCTATCGTAATGTTGAAGTGCATGCATACCCAAATGGCACAAAAGTGAGTTCATATCGCACACAATGCAGTGCTTCATGCTGTTCAAAACTCTTGTAAGTTCATTTAAGAGGAAACTCCTATTGAGTTTGAGTCAAAGATAAATATCAAGTATTTTAAAATTTCCAACGTTTCGGCTTTTATTCCTCCCTCGGGTTTACAACAAACCATTTACTTTTATTTGGCGATCAATTTTGTACATAACAATATACAAGGGTATTGGGAAAGGAATCACTTTTCAGTTTCCAAGGTACGGAATTCCCTGCCAGCTTCAGGTATCCTGCTCCCCGTTGTGCGCGAACACCATATGATATGAGAGTTAATGGCGCCATTGGGCGTTGGGTTAGTATTTTCGAAACATCAAGGAGAGGTCCGGGTCCGGCGCAACTTTTGACCCAAAGCGACTTTCGACATTAGGACAGGGACTTTATGCACAGTCAACTGCTCAGCAATCGACAGCAATATTGACTTACTGCGCATACGCAGTTCGAGTAGCGTATGCGCAGATGATCAAGAGTAGTATAGATTTTGATATTGCTGTGGATTGCTCATCGCTACGCCGTGCTTAAGGCCACCAAGAAGCAACGCCTCAACGTTTATAAAGCCTTAGAGTTCCGTCAGCGTGTAAATGTTGCTGACAATTCTCTCGCCGTGTCACTGAGTTGCAATGGATGGAGATAGAAATCAAATAGTTTGATTTTAAATTCAACGATTATAACTGAAGATTGGATTTTCTAACAGTAAAACTCTCTGAAACGTGCAGTAAAAACACCAAAACGTGCAAAAACATGAACTACAAACATCAAAATTATTCAAAATGGTTTATGTAATCTAAAAACTCCAGTTAATCCACCTATGAACTTATTTTACATTTTTAACGCGACATTTAAGGTGAATGCAAAGTTATTTTAGTGTTTTTATTATAATAGTTTGTAATAGTACAAAAAAATAAATACAAAAAATAATTAAGTTTAACAAGAAATATTCTTAATTGCTTTCATTATAATTTGCAATTGTATGCATTTCCAAATTATTTTCTGAGAAATTACTGTATCTTCTATCATATAATATGTTTCAGCCAGAAAAACTTCGCTCTATATTTACAGTTCCCTGTGTGCCAAGCCTCACTCTGACGTACGTGTGCACGCAGAAACCGGTCAGAAACTGCGTTCATTCTCTCTCGAGTGCACACGGCAAACTCCGTTCCGAGAAGTTCAATGAATTTGAAACCCAGTACAACTTGCCACTAAGTTATGCACCCGGACGTAAGATCAAATGTGACTCGCGCATGCAGTCTTGTGTTGGTAAGTTCACCGAAGACTGATATACGATCCGATTGGGAAGTAGACCCCGAACACGGCGATGACGGAGTGGCCACAACCAAGGGCCGCGGACTGAGTTCGTGGTAACACCGCATATCTCTACTCCCAACTGCAATCTCTCAGAAATTTTAATTAGACAAAAGGCATCAAGAAAGGTACAGACGCGTAGTTCACTGGGCAACAAATTGATGCATATTAAACGGAATTTAGATTTCATAGACTACCCGAATGCACTGCCAGGTTAACCCTGGAGAGGTGGCGGTTGCCGGAGTTACGTTAGAGGTGGCGCGGGGTCCTTTCTGACCCCTTTAAGATATTTCTTTATAACATCATATTTAGCAACAAATAAGTATGAAATTACTTATTTTAATAATGATCACTCATTTATAAGGTGGTATTAACATAATGCAATATTATTGATTGGGGTGGTTCGAGTACAGTGGACTTTGGTGATTATATTTTTGAACCAAACCCAAACATTCCTCTTGGAGCTCGGCCTAAAATTACGTTTATTTATATCTAGTTCTTAATTCTAATTTCGGTGGACCACCTGGGCATTTGGTGCAGGCCCGGGACTGCATGAAATGGTAAATTTTAATGTAGTTGTTAAAATGAAAGGCTGAATAATTTGATACATATATTCATTAAAGAAGAAAGGAATACAATTGACACGTGATAATTGTTGTGGGTTGACACAATTGAATTGGTTGCAATGTCCCTGATGCGGACAGTCAAATATATTTGTATTTTGGTCGAAATGTCACCTGCTGGTGAAATACATAGCCTTGTAGCTGATATTGGCTGAGCACTGGCGGGTGGGGAACCCAGGCCCGTTTCAGGCTGATGATTGCAGAGATCCTGCTGGATACCACGTGCGATTCTGTCGGTGTGACCTCGTGGAAATCACAATGAGCAGATCACGTGCCACTGCGACGCACAGCGTGAAGTTGTCGCGTGTCGATGTAGGAAGGTCGCGAAAGGCAAGCATTCACAGCATGGAGGTGATAAACTGATCGTCTCCTGTATTATTTCAGTAGTATACCTTTGCGTTCCGGTTCTCACACGCAACCAATCTTTATAAATGAGAGCTCTAAAGAAAGAGAATTTCACGGAGACTTGAATTCCACCTAGACTTTAAAAATATGGATGATTTCTTTTAAAATCGCATCGAAATATTCATATAAATGCAACACGCATCACATGTCAATCTATATCGGCAAATCACTCATAAACAAAGCGTTCTAGGGCCTTAAAAGCTCAAATTTGAGGCCAAAGGTCTCAAAGAAACGTTTTTCATACCATGATCTACAAGATGATACATTCCCCGATCCATTCAATTAAATTTTCGGTTCCGCACTTCAATACTATCAAGGCACCTCAATATTTCAGCCCTTGCTGCTGGTAGCCATTTTTGTAACAAGCTTAAGAGGCTTACATTCCTCAATCTTATATTCACGCTTTCTGTATACACCATGTTTTGTGCAGTATGACGAGGTTTATTTGCATAATCATTAATTCAAGATTTGCTCTCCAGCAACAACTAGAAGTATTATTATAATTACTTGATACCTGTGAAGATGTGTTTTATGCGTATTGTGAAACCATTCAATTAATGTTTTGCCGTGGTATGTAAGTGCTATGTACCTAATTGTGGAGGTATATGGGGGTACTGTGAAGAGTGAAGACTGTGTTTGTGTTTTACCTTTACCAGTATTTTCGTTATCAGCAGTGATTCGTTGAAATTTTCTAGTCAGCGGGTTCAGACACGTAACTTTCTCAAAAGTCAAAAGCTAATATTTTTGTGACTATCACGAAAAGCTAAAAGCTAACTGTCTAAAATATTGAATAATTACTTCAAATGTTGTGTTTAAGGAAGTGCTGAGAATTGTTCCAAGAAAACTCTTCATAATACTGAATAAATCTTAGTTGAAATGTTTTTTTAAACGTCAATTGTATTGTTTTTTATTTGATATTGTGTTAGTACATTGAAGGTTACCTTTATACATTTTTAAACAAATAAACACGTTTCGTTAGCAAATTTCCCTCTTAGAATGGAAATAGAAGGGACGAGTGTGGGGTCGGGTACGCGGAGGTAGTAGGAGAAAACTTGTGCTATGGCATAACACAAAGAACAAATTTTTTAAATGAGCTAAAGTAAATGATATTTATATAAATAAAAAACAAAAATCAAAATGCGCAACCCTACAATAACTACGTGAATTAATTTAAAAAAGCAACTAAATTTGAAATTATAGAAAGAATAGCGTATACTTGGGTTTTTATTTCATGGCGTGTGGGGACTTATCTTCACGATGGAATACCTCACGGTATTTCGTGTCCCTTCTCGAACGAGGCGCAAGGAGTTGCCTCATCTCGACTGTATCGAGCAGTGCTGGCGATCATGCAATCTCTAACGGCACGACGGAGAAAGACGCGAAATGCTGTGTGATATTCCTTAGTGAAGACAAGCCCCCACACGCCAAGAAATAAAAACACAAGTATCAGTCACTCGACACTGCCAACGATCGCAGTCTAAACGCACGATTTAAATGTTGGTGGTATCTGCAAGCATGTACACCAACGCCCAGCTGAAAACTCATATTGTAAATAATACACCGTCTGATATTAAACTCAAGGTTCGTTAAGATTCAATACGGAAACACCGTTTGAATAACATTTTTATGTACCGACGTGAAGTCAAAGTCTACATTGTTTCTAACTGGTAACAAATGGTACTTAGTACTCAAATGTGAAAATATTACTTTGATTATTTTTTGGCTCCGAATTGCTTTTCTTAAGATACATTAGAATGCAGAAAATAATTCAATACTTTTTAGTATAGAAATAATTTTCCAATTTTCGCACCCCAGCAAGCTGGCACCTTACCTCTTCAAAACCTCCTCGGTTCCACATAACAAATCAAGAAAAGTTAAATAATATTGCAAAGAATAGGGTTGTACTTGCCCGCTCGGGTATTTTCGCACTAATTTACTGTGCCTTCGCAAGAGTAAAAACCTTTTCTAATATTTTTGTGACAATCAAAAAAAGCGGAAAGCAAACTCTTGAGAAAGATTAAATAATTTCTTCAAATGTTGTTTTTAGAAAAGTATGAATTTTTCCAAGAACATCTCTCTATAACACTGAATAAACCTTTATTGAAAATTTGTTTTCAACATAAGTTATATTATTATTTTTGTTTGATATTTTGCATGCTCATTAGAAGTTACATTTATACATTTTCAAACAAATAAACACGTTTCATTGACAACGGTCCTTCTTAATAGAAAGGATAGACAAAGAGATAGGGAAAGGATGGGGTTTTACATGCGAGAGTTCTCGCACGGGTACGCTAGTTATTCATTAATTGAGATATAGTTCTTCCCGTTCGCCCCCTTGAATTGTGATGCGAGACGGAGAATTGATGGCTACAAGACCACGTGGACCGGTTCGCAAGGAGCGGCGTGGAATTGCGGAACGCGACGACACATGCGTCCGCGGCAACAAGCATTAGCCGAGTAATTAATTATTCATTAATTAAAATATAGTTCTTCCGTTCAGCACTCAGAGTCTGTGATATGAAACGGAGAATTGATAACTGCGAAACAACGCGTAGGATTCGCAGGAGCGGCGTGGAATTGCGGAATGCGTTAGAACATCCTTCCGCGGCAACTTTTGTGAGCCAACTGATTGTTAATTGAGATATAGTTTTTCCACTTGGCACTTTGAATTGTGATACGAGACGGAGATCTGATAATTGCGAAGCAACGCCAAGCGGTTCGCAGGAGCGGCGTGGAATTGTGGAACGCGACGACACGTCCTTCCGCGTAAACGAATATGAGCCAACTGATTTTTGTGTACGCCGGCAGAGCGTGGGAAACAAGTCACGTGATTGAGGGGTGCAAGGCGCAGCGTCGCTGAGGCAATGTAGGCGGTAGGCCTATGCCAAGTTCAGACCTGCAAATCGGCCGTCACAGGGGAGGCGTTCGGTTCGTGTCGCGTCCTAGCGGGCTTGATAGAAACCAGCTGAATAATGTGACATAAAATACGAATGGAAATATGTGCAAAGCTTCTTTAGATAATACACTGAAATACTAATATACATAAATCTTGCTTGCTCCAATAATTGTAGACAAACATGCAAATGAGGAATTGAAAAAATAAAAGGACAAATTATCATTTATCTTTAATTTTATGTAGCGAATCCATTTACATTTCCCTGGCTATTTCAATGAAAAGGTATAAGAAAATTCAATAAGTTTCATTTTCTTATACTTTTGTTCATAATTGTCTCACACAAAAATAAGTAAACAACTAATTGAAAATGGTTCTAAGTTAAACAACACAAATTAGAAAAAGTACGAAATTTAAGATGTTTGTATTGGTGTCACAAATATTTATAAATGAATTATTGCATCTAAAATTTGGAATGTTGCATGTCAACAATTTATTACTCTTCTCACTGAACTACATTGTTTATACAAAACATCGCGATGATCTTTACAAACTTGTTTTCTGCATTTAGCTCAAAAAGTTAAGTTTTCCTCAAATTATTCATAATATCTAATAAATAAACAATACACTTCACGCTGGCACATTCTTTCATTGTATCGGCAACGTCTGAAGCATTGCTGCAAGGTCTTCGCACAGCCGACGGAAGTGGTGGCGCGGGCTCAGACAGATCGTTTTACGCGACGGCTCGACTGTTATCGCTCTTCAGGAACCCTCTCGCACTGTCGCGAAGTGCTTATATCTTTCAAACAAAAGCTGAAGAATGTGGTGAAAGGTATACGAAATGTTCAGCTTCTGAATCGCAAAATTAGGCAATTGCTAGCAAGATACGTGGGGGTCACAGGGACCCCGCGCCACCTCTCTCGGGGTGTCAAAAATTGTTTTTCCTTTCAAAAAGGGAAGTTTAAAACAAGATGATAGTATAAGAATTATATTTCATGCAATCCAACTGTGAATCTTGCACATTTGTCGAGAAAAATTCAAATTTCGCAGTGCAATTTTCAGGTAGAATTACATGAAACGTGCAATTTCGTGCAATAACCCCCAACACATGCAATTTCGTGCAAAATAAAATAAGTACTAAAATAACTTTCGTTTTATGATTAAAAGGTCAGTCAATATTTCATTCAATTTTTAAGATAGCAAAGAAAATATGTAGTTACACATTCTATAAATATATAGTTACACATAATCCGGTCTTTAATTATAAACTGTTGATTGCCAATAATATAATCAAATAATTACGGAAAATATTTTAGTTCAAATGTTTAAATGTGTCATTAATTGCCCTAGAGGGGTAAATAATAATTATAATTATAATGTACGTGTACGTGTATGTACAGACTTGTAAGTGTACTTGATAGAGACCTAGCAAATCTATGTAAAAAAAATCGGAGTGTCTGAGATTTCAAAATAACTGCGATTTTATAATCACATGTTCTTGTTTAGTTTATGTAAAAACAATTTGATTGTTTCTATAGGTTTTGTCTGCGTGCATGTTTGTCGCAAGTGATCTTCGGTAACGGTTTAACCGATTTCATGCTATCTTCAATGAAAAATAGTGTGTTTCATCGTGCATTACGTAGCTTACTATTTTTTCGAATTATTATTTTCTCTTACATAAAGAGGAGCGTTGATTTTTTAGGAATAATCCTACCTGTATGTGTACCTGTGAGGTATCGTAAAACAACTGCCCCCTTTGCTTTCCTGCCACTTAAAAGGAATGTAAGTGTGCGCTTTTTCAGTTTTTTGGAAGCATCCCGAAAACCTTTCAGGAAATTCACCAAAGTTAATTAAACATTCTTTATTCCTTAAAATGACCTTCTAAATGCTTTTTTATTCATTCCGATAAATTAATTACGATTTAAATAATTTTATGTAAAAATCGTTGCTGTAAATGTGACGGAAAACATTCATGACGGATGTGTCTGTTTACAGCAACCCACAGCGATGGTGTACAGTAACTATATTATAAACGGAGCAATCACGCAGGTCCGAGCGGGCGGGGGTCAATCCAGGCAGAGCGAGCGGGGTGGCACACGGGGTGGGACAGGATGAGGTCTGGTCAGACGGGGAAGATATGCGGCACAGACCAGGGCGGATCATGACGGGGAAAGGCAGGAGACATTATATACATCGAATCCATTCTTTTTCTAGTATTCTGTTTAATAAATATCATGGCCACAGTAGAGTACAGTCCGTTTATAGTAAACTTCTGGGGACTAACATGTTCGGTTTACTATATCAGAGGTTCACTACATCCGATGATGCCAAAAAATAAAAAGGAATTTCTCCACAATGATTGATTTGAGTGATATAGAGATACAGCAAAATTCATTAACAGCATGAACTGAAAATTTAATATCTGTATTTGGTCCCTTAAAAAACAATTATTTTTAATTGTGTGCTTCCTAGATTTTTCATTAGCAATTTCTCTATATCCACCTCCAGAGTTCGTGTTCTCACCGTACTTGATATTCCATTGACCTCTGACACGTATCATAATGCAGTCTTGGGACCTTTCAATGCCTCTGGCACTGTTGGGAGCACCGTCTCATTCTCCGAAGGTCCTTACTCGCCCTATAGCATCCCAGATCCAATTAATTTCTAGGATTTACCGCCTACGTTCACTAAAACCGAGGTTTAGGTTCACTATAACCGATCTTTTTATGCTTATTTGTAATGTTAGTGAAACTGGGACAATGATTTATGTTCGCTATAACTGAGAGTTCACTATATCCGATTTCACTATAACTGGAGTTGACTGTACTTTTAACAAAAATCAATTGCTTTTGTTAAAATTCATTCTTAATAAAATGTGTTTTCTTTGTGTTTTTCGAAGTGTTTTGAGTAATATAACGCAATCGGAAGGAATATTGTACTTAGCTTCAACGTTTCTTGTAAAAAATCAGCAAAGTGGATGATAATCAAATACAATCTCTGAGTGACAATGATGTTGAGTTAAATAAAATTTCTTTATTTCATCCAGATGTCTGTCGGATAGAAACGCACAAAAGGACAATGCAACCCAAAGACAAAAGACATTCTTTGAGACGCAAATTAGGAAAGTAAAAAGGATTTCTCGTATTGCTTGACAACCTCGGTACGCAATGTAAAATTACAGCTCAATACTGTAAATTTATTTCTCAGTCGCCACCTCATTAAAGCACTTAACATCGTTTCAATGTTTTACGAGTTCTGCTGGCCCTTCATTCATCATTACAAAATTCCAGACTACCAACTGCTTGCGCTAGTTGTAAAGGACGTTGGTCGAAGTTGTTTGGAGATTGATGAAGTTTCAATTCAATGTGAGAATTCATTATGCATTTTCAAACACAGTCAATTCATTCATTTAAAACCAACCAAAATTTTCTAAATTTAATTTCGTTGTCTTCGAAGAATTCTTAAGTCTGCTCCTCACATAAAAGATTAAGAAATCAATCGATATTCCTTCGTTCTCTGTACTTAAAAACGGACAGGTCTTTTCAAAAAGTTCTCACTTTTTCCCTTATGCAAAAATCTTTATTGTTCCTTCCATTTCTCAAGTTATTTCTATGGAATGTAATAGCATTTGGAGAGAGACGCCAGTACGAGCAGTGCCTGCCATCTAATTGGATTTTAAGTTCCGAACACAGCCTTTTGCAGAAGAGGGAAAGAGAGGAAAAGGGCAGGAGACGAAAGGAATAGGGGGGAGGCAGAAGACGACGGCGGCGGCGAACGAGTGACTGCGGATTCGAGGCTTGGCAAGATATCGACCTTATCGATATTGGAAAATGCTTGCGACGGGCTTCGATATTGCTTCCAGTGCGAAAGACTAACGATGCACAAGATTGGAAGGGCCAGACTTCACGTAGCTGCTTCCTCATTACTCGGCGAAGCGAGGAAGAAGTGGGAAGTAGTACAGAGTAAGAGGATGTGGAGGGGGCAGAGAGTACAGGGATGTCGCAGGGGCAAGCGAGGAGAGTAAACGAGGAGAAGCACTCGAACAGTTTCCGGGAACTGTTTGAAACACTGCTTTCCTAGGCCGACTAAACGCAATAAGGTTTCTTTTAAGCCGGCGAAGCAAGTTGCGAGCGGCGCCGCCACCGCTCCAGCGCTGCGAGCGCGTCAGGTTTCATATTAAATCTCTTGACGCTGCGCTGCCGCTTGCCGGAGCGGAGTGCCATGGAGAGGCGTAGCGCGACACGGAAAAAACGCGGGAGTTGCCGTGGAGGGGTGTCGCCACACACACTCAAGCAGAGGTTCAGTTTTGCTGCCGGTACGTGTAGTGGTGATGCTGCCGCTACAATGCGCAAATCTGATTTGCTCACGGCCGTAAGCTTACAGATGCAAATTCGCTAGAATCAGTGTTGGATGTAATATTTCGAAAGTCTTTATGTCATGAACTGTCGACATGGCAAAAAATTTCGAAGCGTGGCTGACTTAACATGGACTGTCACACAGCGCTACTTAGTAAATTATTTCTAATCAGTTAATTGAAGATTTCGCGGAGGAACATATATTTTAGTTCTGGGATAATTCACATTACCTAGAAATAGTATATCATTTTTTTTTTCAAAACTCAATTAATTTCATGCATGTCTGAAACATTGAATTTTCATTATGTATATAAATATATTCTTTCAACATAACTTTTTAAAACGGGACGCATCCTGAAAGTAAGATTATCAATAAAGTAAACCAGTTTGTTTCCTGGAAAAACTCTATTTTGGCAGTTAGAGCTATTTTTACTTTCACTGTCACTGCACTATTTTTACTTTCTCGCTACCGCTTACTCAGTAGAGAGAAAGCTATGTATAGTTGCACGAAAAAAATAAAGGATTTTTGGCATTTAAAAACTTTTCTTGCAGGGCCCTGGTAATAAAAAAGTACATAACTCCAGTTGCTAAATTTAGAAAAAATCCTGTAACACGCGGTTGTATCCAGAATAGCTGGTGTCGCGGCTCCTTGAGTTTGAAATCGATATGTTAATTTAGGGGGGGGTACTTGACATGAAGCCCCAAGGACATTTTCCAAATTTTCAAAAAAAATGACTCCATCGTTTTTTATTAAATTGTATTGTTGGATAGTGTAAAGGACGTTTAAAAGAATGGTGCACGTCTCATTTTCGTTGAAAACCCTGATTTCTCAAAAATTGTTTAAGTTCAAAATTTTTCCTGAGTCTTCTTACAACTGCAATCATTATGAAGACAGAAATTTTTCCCTTAATGAAATATGTTTTGTAAAGATATATTTCAAAATAAGGTCGTGTAGAATTCTTGGAATATTTGAGTTTTCGCGTAATTTTGCGTGAAAATACAGGCGGGAAAGTACGTGATGAACTAGTACTGAAGCACTTTTCACACCGTGGGGGAGTCAATATTTGTACTCCGTTGAAGGTGTTTGCCGCCTGGGATAGGCATCAGTTTTTGACAGACAGGTTCAACAATACTGCGCAACACCGCAGAATTTGCGAAGGGTCTATTCAAAACAAGGGATGCGCAGTGTAGATATACTTCTCTTCACGATAATGCTCCTCCACCTGACTCTTCTTACAACTGATCACCACTGCAAAGTGTTTGTCTATCCACTCTCCCGAATCCCCCTCCAGCTATTTCCATATTTTCCTGCACCTCAAGAAGTGCTCCTCTGAACAGCACTGCGATTGACGCAGAGTTGCAGGTGTCTGTCACACAGTGGTACTTATCCCAGGTGACAGACGTCTATTACAGTTGTTGATCCCACGATATAACTAATACCTCAATTCTGCTTGTGGTTATGCAGGTATATAGTGCAACATGTTCTGTATCTGCTACCGTACAATATTTTTTTCAATAAATTGTGTTTTCCTTCTGTTTGACGACCTAGGTAAATTTACTTTCTAGATGCGCTACGTTTTCATTGCCTTGCATTGCATCATTAAAGGTGAAACGTAATTTGTATGCATACAACTTCTTTTCAGCTAGGACTTATTGCTCGGTCATTTGCTCTCATGCAGTAAAGAAAAGTGTAAAAGATGATGTGGTCAAAATAATCTAATGCATAATCAATCGCCGATACATATTGTACTTCTGACGTGGAAATACGATAACAGACGAGTATTGTTTACGTATTTTCTCACTTACATTTCACGAGATATAAGAGGTGACCGTTGTATGTTCAAAGAATAACACATAATTTTTCCCTGTCATCACAGCTTTGGAATGAACAATACAATGGTATACTTCATATTGTCAAAGATTAAATTACATTCTTTGACATTTTTTGCGATTCATACAAATTTTGAACATCTTTCCTACCTCACCGGGAGGGCATATAAAAGTCAAGCATTATCCTGGCTGGGAGTGCACTTGCTCCTGGTACTGACGTCAGCGTATCCCTTTCATTTTAATTTCGAAATATTTTGCAAGATCTCAAAACGATAGAGCTAATCTAAACATTTTGATTTATAGCACAGATAAAATAAACTATGGATAGAATTAGTAGATAAAACCGAATAGTAAAGAAGATAAAACAAAAGAGTTAAATACTCATAAGGAGGAGAGATAGGTAATTATCTGTACTTCTAGTATTCTATCAGCAGCGTAAATAATATTTTACAGATTACTTGAAAATTACTTTCTTCAGAAAAGGAAAAACACTAAATACAGCAGAGCGTATTACAATACTGTTGAATTAGCTAAGGAACAATATTCCATTTCAAAAATATATCTAAATCATTATTTTCACTTTCATTTTTCTCGTTTTACAAAAACAATTCATTTCTGTAGTGTGAAAAAATCTAATCCATCCCACTTACAGGTAATTTTTCTGAATTTTGGTGTTCACCTTTTCGCTCCCGTGCACATTCCAGGTGCTGATCTACGTGAGCGAAAGTTCCTTCTAGTCACCCAGCAACATTTCGTGAAATCGCCACGAAAGTGCTACCAAGTTCGGCAGGCAGCTGGAGCTCCTTCAAAACTCTCCAAAAACGTGCCGCTCAGATTCCATCGTCGCGACGGTCCGTGCACTCGAGACCGAAAGGTAGTGCAGGGGAATTAGTGGTAAGAAGCAAAGTTTGAAAGCAAGAGAAAAGCTGGGAGAGAAAATATTTCTCAACAATCTCCAGTGAAGCCTACAAATAATACAATTTATTATTATTATTATTATTATTATTATTATTATTATTATTATTATTATTATTATTATTATTATTTTTAATGGCTGAAAGAGAAGTCCTAACCTCCTCTAACCCTAAGCAGGATAATCCTGCAGCACTTAAGTGCAAAGGGTTAATTAATTAATTAATTAATTAATTAATTATTATTATTATTATTTTTCCATTGCCAGTGGAGGTAGCTACAAACACTGTCATGTCTTTTCAGGTATTCGGTCTTTGCTAGGATTGGACAAGCTGAGACAATATGATCAATAGTTATTATTATTATTATTATTATTATTATTATTATATTATTATTATTATTATACCACTATATCACGACTAAACATTTTATGAGTAGGCTGAATATAAAATCTACTCCAGGTTGCAACCAGCTACCTAATGAGCAGATCTAGGGACTGTCGGTGCCTCTACAACACTTTGGCAAAATGTGAGCTGTTCCAAATAAAGCGAGTTCTTGCACTTCCCAGTCTTTTGAATTACCTGGAGTTTAGACAAGTTCTTACACAACTTTTGCGGAACAAATCCCAGAGCTCCGATAACTATCGTGACGACCTGTGCTTTTACGCCCCACATTCGGCTGATCTCGATTTCCAAACTCTTGTATTTAAGACTTTTCTCTGCCTCCTTGGTAACGACGTTTTGAAGTTTCAGTTTCGACTCGTCTTGGTAACGACGTTTCAGTTTGAATTTGTTGATCGCACAATATCGTACACAATCCAACAGAGGGTCACCGGTTTTGGTGAGTGTCGTACCACTTGGGGCATGTGTTTGGAACTTCGAGGGCGGTACAGATTTGCCAGTTGAGATAGCTACACACTCTATCGTGGCTATCAAGTATTCGGTCTTTGCTAGGATTGGACAAGCTGAGACAACATAATCAATAGTTTCTACGTGTTCCTGGCAAATGCGGCATTTGTCATCTTGAAATTTTGAGAACCGCTTTATCATAATGTCGTGTTTTCAACGCCTGTTCTTGAGCATCTGTTAGAACTGCTTCCGATTACGGCTCATCGTTCCCATTTTAAGCCACAGAAATGATTGATCTTTATTGATCCTGCACTTTGCTATTCATTTCAAATATTGTCAGTGGAGTGGTTTGTCTCTCCATGAATTCTTTAACATATTTTGTGTCTCACGTTTCATGTTTAGTAGCCATTAGAAGTGTGCAGAAGTAGAATTAGCAGTGTCAGTGTTACCGGGCGTGTTTTGCATAGTTTTCTTTGCAAAGCTTCTTGCTACACTAACAATGCCTCTGTTTCCCATTCTTCGGTCAGATTTCATGACCTGCCTTATTAGAGGGTCATCTTCATGGCTGACTACATACTTTCCCATCCCTTGCAAAATTCTATAATCTAGGATGAAATCGATAGATCTCATCGGTCTTTAAAATCCAGTCGTGTAGTGCACTATTAAAGCCCTTTGGCAGTAAATCCAAGCAATGCTCAAATTACGTTTTCGTTTCTTTCCATTATTCAAGATGACTTTATTCAGTAGCATGATTTCCATAAGAGCCCTTACGACATCCTTTTGTTCGGCTTGGCATCAGATCATTCTGCTCTAGATGTCTGTTTCATTTTGTCTGCTATGGCTGCAGTTATAACTTTGTACAGTACTGGCAGACAAGTGATTGGCCTGTATATCTTCGCCAAAGACCTGTCTCCCGCTTTGGGTAGCAAATACGTGAGGCCACGTGTGAGCCATTTCGGGAGTTCGTTTGGGTTTTCTAAAATTTTATTAACCGCTTTTGCTAGATAAGAATGTATTGCTTTTAAGTTCTAAATCCAATAAATCTGGATCTTATCAACCCCAGGGGATTTCCAGTTTCCCATGTTCTTAATTGCTTGGAAGAGTTCCTCTTCCGAGAATTCGTGAACAACTTTTGAAGGAGTGACAGCGTTGCCATTCGGTTTTTGAGTCAGATTACGATAGAATCTCTTCGCGTCTGTTTCAAACAAACGGTTCTGTACACGGAAATCCATTCGACCTGTGTAACATCTAATTCGTTGAGCCCATGCTTGAATTTACTCTTTAAAATTCTAAACTACGATTAGCCTTCTTGTGTCATTCTCAATTCAGTATTTTTGTTCAACATTGAATATCTTTCGTTGATCTTAGTGGTGTGCGTTGATTTAGAAGATACCTCAACTAAGTGTGATATTTCACGCCGAGTGTCGCTACCCGTTTCATAATTCTCTTCGTCCATGGGGTGTACTGGGCTGTTTAATCTGTTTTGCTGTCGGCCGTCGGTGTCCTTGGCTGACCCCAAAATTATCTGAGAGACCAGATAACCAGTTGCATACAAGATGTGATTGATTTCAGTAATATCTAGATCTCTACCTGGGGTTTGTACCACCTCATTAAAAACAGAATTTGCTGTCCGTATCACTCCCTTAGCTATGGCACTTTCGTATATATTCCTCAACGGTGCACGAGATTCAATTGGAAGTTGACGAACTATTTCTATCTCGCGGTGGAGGATATTACTCATGATTTTTTTATCGTGTAATTCATTGCCAGATTAATTTTCCCCACTGATGTGTGTTCCTTTGGAAGGAGATGTACTTTCAACAGGACCATCGTTTTCCAGTTCACATGTTTTTTCACACGTTTCTCACGTCGATAATATTTACATTAGCGGCGATTTGTTCACATTATTATATTTACGACTTTTTTTTCTGTGAAAACTAGATCGTAATTTCGCATTTTCAGAAACGCTTAAACGCCATTTTCTTGTAAATCGCTAAAAAAATGTCTTCAAACATTTTGATCGGATAATGTTAATTGCACACTTTAATATGACGTAAAGTTTATTTTCAAGAATTTTTTTGTTTTTTCAAAAATTACACATATGTAATTTTTAATGGATCTCTCACATCTTTAATATGCACATTACCAGCAATTTGTAAACATTATTATATTTGTGAGTGTAAGTGCTTCAAATAACTTCAAATTAAATATTTTGAAAACTCAAGAATTCTGTGAAAATGAGCTTCAAATATCGCATTTTTAGTAGAGCCAAAACGCAGTTTTCTTTAAAACAGCCCATAATTTTTAGAAGAAAATTGCCATTTAGGGCTAGGGATTTGTGTTCTTTCGTATTATATAATTAATATTTTCGTTCTACTAATAGGATACCGAAAAATTAAGAAAATGACAAAAAAATATACTTGTGGCGGTGGTAGATGGTAGCTGGCAAGAAAAGTATGTGGCAATTCCGAATAGCTAGCGAAGACCCAAGGAAATAGAAAAACTAATAAGGGAAAGTCTGTGCCATTCTGTAGCACCACTAGTTTAATTGATGGCAACTTATCCGGAGGATGGTCATAAGATAATATTAAAGATATTTTGACCGTATGGTCAAAACGTAAATATTAGGCACACCACAACGTTCAAATGTGGCGTGTCAGTTGATGAATCGTTGCGGGATGAATCGGGCCGAGCCGTGAACTGAAAGGGGGGGGAATTGGTCGGTCATACCGCGCGAAGGTTGGTTGGGAGGCGAGCAGCGAGCAGAGAGGAAGGAGGCGCGATGGCGACAGGAGAGTGAGGTGGCAATGTACGGATAAATCGAAAATAATCGGGACGGTTGGTGTTAAAGGAAGGAGAATTATGATCGACTTAATGATGATTGCGAGTAAGGATTGTTGTGTAAACGTGTTTGGGAAGGAATAATCACGAAATTTGACACGAAAAGAGAACATTGCACGGACACGTGGGCGATGCTGTTCAGTGGTAGTCGGTGTAGCTGTGCGGATGCGGGATTACATGGTGGAGCCGTGTGAGCTGAGACAGTAAATTCGTCGTGTGGTGAAGGAAATTGTGGTGAGACGACGCCGGTGTACGAGAACGGGCCGTCGGCGACACGTGGGCAGGCAGAACATCGTTGGCGCCAAGGTCACCTCTCGGCAACGAGTCGGGGCACGCGGCGTCGCGTCGCATGGAAGACGACTGTAGTGGAAGGCATGTAAGTAACAATAATTATGTTGTACCATGTAGCCATGCCATAGTATCGTGTAAAATGGGTAACCATGGGGTTGTTGATGTATTGAGACAAAGGGAATGCGATGAGAGAATTGTACTCCGATTGATTACGAATAAATATGTTCTTTCAATGGAAATAAAGAATAATTATTTGATGATAGAAAACTAATATCGACGGGAGATCAACACATCATTATAAAAAGATAAGTATATGATCTTTTTATAACATCAAATTATGAACAAGAATAGATGGGTAATCGAACATAGGATGCCTGTTCAGGATGCTCACTGAGTAGTAAGGAGAGCAACAGTGCCTGTAGTGGTTCACGAATGTCATGTAGTTTTCAGAGAAATGGAGATTATATAAATGGGAATAATAAATGTAAAGATGATAGGAATAGTCGGAGATGTATAGTGTAAACCATTTAATCTGTATTCAGTAAGGATTTGCGACCAGGTCAATAATATAAATTATGCTATTAATGTGAAGATGTTTTTTTCTTAATAAATCCTATTTCTGTGATGATAGATTCTTTGAACTCAGATAATGATGATTAAAGTGTCCC
Source organism: Acheta domesticus (assembly GCA_031308135.1). Classification (NCBI taxonomy): domain Eukaryota; kingdom Metazoa; phylum Arthropoda; class Insecta; order Orthoptera; family Gryllidae; genus Acheta; species Acheta domesticus. The sequence goes on from JAHLJT010007136.1 coordinate 38,355, forward strand.
CCTCAAAGAACCCCTGTGCCCAATTAAACAATCACAAAATTTATGATATGTGCACCCATGAAACCGACAAGGGTAAGTACGGTCACAATATATTTGACTTCTAATATGTTTTTCTTTCCTCCATTGGTTGAAAAGAAATTAGAGGGTCAGGGAGTTTTTTTTAATGACGATAGGTCCGAACGAAGGTTCACCAGTTTAAATTGTAAGGAGGAGTAATCTATTCACAGCTCTAAGGAGTTTTTCTGCCATTAATATGTTTGCTCCTGAACCTAAATGCTGACATACAACATTGAAGTCACCATCTAATATTGGCTTTCCTAGCCAATTTATGAACTCTAAAAATTTCCTCTTGTCGCTTAGGCGGACAGTGGACAACCGTTACCGTCAAGGGACCACCACTGCTATCGTCACGGATGTTGGTGGAATTTTTCAGTTCTAAACTCATTCAGTTCCTAGTATTTGATATTGATGTTGATGATTACTGTTGTTCCTGTGTGATGTATCATCCGGGTGTTGTGTATTACTGAATACTTTGTACTAGGTGTTGTAAAGTTTATTTATCTAGTATCTGGTATTAGGTAATATTTATCCGTGAAGTGGATTTCTGATAAGAGTATAACGTCTGTATTTTTTCTTTGAGAATCATTATTAATTCTCTGCGTTGTTGTACAAGACCTTTCGCTCTCTAGAGCATCATTTCCACTTTCCAAGACATTTCAGCGCATTTTATAAATCAATGTAGTCAAGAGGTTGGGCAGAGATCCAGTTTATTCTGATTATTGCTTTAATGTGGTTTAAACTCATTGAAAGAAGTTTTGTAATAAACTGATATAAAATTGTATTACATTTAGGCACAGAAGTAACGTTCGGTACAAATATTGGTGGTAATGTTACTTTAGCGACTTGCCTACCTATTTCTTCTGGTACAACTGTTAATAAGCAAAACCTGTTATTTCATTGTATAACTGTTATTAAGGCGGAAGTACAGAATTGTCAGTATTGCCATGCCTTTTTTTTCGCACTTGGCACTCGTCAGTACTTACAATTGATGGTTGAGCAGGGTTGTCCCAATTCTCTCCTAGAGTTATCCTGTGCACGGCGATTGTCTCAACAGAGGATTCCTGGGCTGATGGTACAAGATCGCGACAACTCAGACCACGCCAGTGAAGCTGTAATATTCTATTGTAGATGAACATTGACTGTCAACATTTAACTGAAAAATATCCATACCATTACGTACTACTTCCTGCACAGATGGAGTACAGAAGATCATGCCTGTTGACATGCTGTGCGTTGACCTTGTTTACCGTGCTCTTCAGATGCTAATGGCGTGATGCCCGGCACGCCTCGCCCTAATCACTCCCTTACAAGCTAAATAACTATTTTCTCTTGCGTTCGTAATAAAGAATTCAGATAAATGATGAGCTAAATATTCCTGTTTCCACTGCAACTGTGGGTTACCTCTCATTTCTGTCACCGTACTATTGATGCAGTAAAGATACCTTCAGCTGCTCAGCGAGAACTCTCAATGAGAACAATCACACACTCATTGAATAATAATTTAGACATAACAGTTCGGAAAACGAGAAGATCCCATGATAACCGAACGCGAATTCATTTTATTTCCCAAACAACTACGATTACATTACAGCCGAAATGATCGGTGTTTGAATTCCAAGAATCTACAAATCACGGAAACTCATCACTCAATGAACATCCGCAATATCCCGGCAAGCCGTGATTTGGGTCCCCTCTACACGCCGCAGCACATCCCCTTTAAGAAGGGCTGACCTTGCAGAGCACACACAAAGGCGGCACCAATTTCCGAGGAGGAATTAATTGGCGTAATAAATACTCAGAAAAGTAATTCCCTTCATTTGGCACGAAGCGGCGTTTCGATTGCGGATGAGGAAGTCATTTCTGGGGATCAGCATTTTAATACGAAATCGTAACATGGGACTTCGCCAGTGGTTCTCTCCAAATTCTGAGATTCCAAGCACGTAGCGTTGTAAACTGTGGGGTGTTACGTTTCATTGAGAAACGCTTCAAAATAGACTCAATTACGTGAAGAAGAGAGGAAATCTTGCCCACCCAAATTCATTAAAAACCTTTCTACGCCCCCACAAGCAATAAAAGGGGATTATCTATGAGCACACGTTATTATTGCTGGAACGTGGTCTTTTATTCTATTTTTTCTATTGAAATTCTTAATTATTGAGGGCGCTGGGATAATTATGCTTAGTATCAACAGTTAATTTTTCCCTGAAACTACTGATAGCGATTGAAGTCGGCTTGTAAGAGTTGTTTTGAAGGTAAAATTTAATTCGAAGGCAGATTTATTCGCAATAATCTTGCTTCTGAAATTCACAAAGAGTTTGCATTGTTTCAAATTAAGTACCTGAAATATTGTCGGGAGGGAGTCTTTGTTCATTGCTAAAATTAATTGCATATTTTTAAGAAGAGCACACAATTTGATTTATACATTTTTATATTGTTTTGATTAAAATTGATATACAATATTTCCAAATCACGTTCAAAATCTGTTCTTCATATCCATGATAGAAAATAATGAATTGATTTAGTATGCAACTGAATAATCGGCATGACCATCAGAAAAACAATCTGACTTTTCTCCTTTAAGTTCATTTTCCCCTTTATGATACTACCGATTAATTTACAGAGATAAAACATCAGCGCATTATGCAAAATGAATCGACGAAATATTTTTGTAAATTCTATGGAAAACATGAAAGGTAGTTAGTACATGGAAAAGATACTTCAAAAACAACGCTGTGTGTATGTGATCAGATCGTATATCCAACATTATGAACTGAAAAAAGTATGTGCACCCAAATTGGATAGGCTGTTTACAAACGATTCCTCTGTATGAATTCTATGCAAAGTTGTGTGCTTTATCTGATACGTGATAGTTAAAATATTAATTTAATTAATTAATTAGAATATATTTTAATATGCTTGGTATATTTACATAAAAACTAATCGAAATAACCACTAACTAATAATTACTACTCGCAAACAAATCACAGCAACGCACAGCACTCCTCCGAAATGGAGAAACACGATCAGCTCATTTTTCCTCCCGCATAAGAACCTGATCTTTTGCCGCATCCTCGGACGAAGACGGACTCGAACGAGTACTTTTTTAAAGGTTCCATGGAGCAATAATGCGTTAGAAAATAACTAAATCACAGGGAGCGAAAAGGTTATCTCGTTACCGGCGGCCGGGAGCCGGTTGGCGCCGTCGGTTCAATTTCCACGCGAGTAATACGATTAGCCCGCGCTGCGCTGCGAGGACGCACGGCCCAGAGCGGTGGGGCGGGGTGGGGTGGGGGTGGCGAGAGGGCGGTGGGGGTGGGGTGGCGGAGCACTGCGTAGAGGAAGGCAGCTGCAAACGGCAGAGACGACATAATGGAGGGGACGGCTGCAGACAGCTCCTTAGAGGAGGGAGATTCTCGGGACGAAAACAACCACGTTAACATTCGTAGTGTGGAGGCAACTCCAAGAGAATTTTTCCTCTAAGAAATGCATAAATTACCGGACACAAACGAATTGAATTATTATAAGAAATGAGTTTTACAGGTTCTCGCAATTCATAATCATTGATATGGAATTGTAAATGTGATGAGGATCGTTTAATGTCTGAGAATTCAATAGTTCATCATTAATTTTGAAAGATATTAATGTTATGACAGAAATTATAAAATATTGTATCACTGAAATTTTTGATAATTGATAAAATGAAATGTAAAATGAGAGAAAAAGTAAAAGAAAGTTACATCGGGACAACCAAGAAAAGAGAGGGACGCGAAAAAGAAGAGATCGTTCAAA